>APFE030010880.1:55178-82290 GCA_000404065.3 Pinus taeda
TTTTTTTATGGTTTTCTACAAATATGTTGATCTTCTTTTGCAAAATAATTCCATACAACTTGGCTAAAAATATGGTTAAATATATTGTTCCTATAATTAGAGGATTGACTTTATACCCACTTTTAAAAAAGGGAAGAATGAGGTTTTGGGTCCACAATTTAGGAAAACCCTACTTTCCTACTAAATTAAAGAGCTTGTGGATCTACTTGACTACTAAATTTAAGAACTCATGGGTGCAATGGATGAGGACTCGCTTACCAATTTTAGGATTTCTACTTGGTGCCCTTCAATATCCTTAGCTTTCCCTCTTAAGAGCCAATTAACCCCAAACTTTGTATCTTAAAATGAAAAAAAAAGATAGCTATTAAAAACAATTTCATAAAACAAAATTAATAAAATTATAGTATTTATAAAAAAGGTACATAATCTTTTGCATTTAATGTAAAGAACTCCAATAGTCATCACTACTCAACTCTAATAGTCATCACTACTATGAGTAGTGTGTGTTTTTATATATGAAATTAAGTCCACATGCTATTTGTTACTTTAAACAATATGAATTTAGTGTTAGAGCCTCAAAAATGAGAATGAGTGATATTTGTTATTTGAAATCATAGGAATTTAAAAAAAATATAATTTTTGGTTATAGAAGTGAAGGAATTTGAAAATAAGCATGCTTATATTTTTTGAGTTTTCTTTGTATTTATCAAATTTCTTTTAAATTTGGGAAAATTGTAATAAAATTGAATATCATGCAATGAACATGTTATGAACATGTTATTATTCCTTGCAGCAGTAATATAATAACGTATTTAAAAATATTGATGTTGACATTAATTTACCAAAAATTAAATAATTTTCTCTAATTTTATCTTCGAAATATTTTTAATTTTTTTTAAATCTATTTTTCCTATATTAATTAAAATCTTATTTTGTAATGATAACATGTAATTTAACACATTAATAGCCATGTATAAAAAATTTTAATTGATTACAAAAATCTGATATACTTCCTCGTGATCTTATTGCTCACGATTTCATGATGTACTTTGCCATAACTACCGGCAGCCCACCCGTTGCGTCTTGGTGTGGCGATACACTAGACGCGGATGCCACCTCTTCCGGAAAGAAAATAAATAGTATATTTCGGGCAGTCTTCAATGCATATTATTCATAGTAAGATATATCAAATTACATAATGTTTAAAAGATTAGTCATCGTATAATGTAATCACGGCCACTGCAACATCAACACATATAACAAAATCCAAGTCCATAAAAATCGCAAAGCACATGCAAATTATTAGGAAATGCAAACATTCTAGAGAGGTAGGCAGAAGAAAATTCGTGTTAGTGACCTTTCTCAAAAATACTATTTGGCCGTTGCTTCCATGCTAATTTATCTTTTTTTTTATTTAATGTTTTTTAACTTTAGCAATATATTATCGCTAAATTGACTTCATGGCTATTTATATTTTAAATCTCGATATTGTGTGTAATTTGGTCAAATATTCCAATCCCATACCACATCTTTTCATAATTTCCAAGTGTTTGTTGTTTTTATTTTTCGTCTTTATTATGAGAGGTAATTTAATTTAATTTTATCGATTTAATTGGTACGTGGAATTTTGACAATGATATTATTATTCTCTATGGCAGGGTAATAATATGTTTAAAAAATATTGATGTTGACATTAATTTTAAATTTACAAAACCCTTCAAGACCTTCAAGACCTTCAACAGAGAGCTCAGAGGCTAGGGATGGATAATGTAAAGGACTATTGGGTGGAAGAAGAGAGCAGAGAAATATGGAGAAAGTGGAAAAAACCAGGAGAATGGACTGACAACATAAATAGGGAGATAGAGGAGGGCTACCTTCGAGAAATGGATCTTAGGAAAATACGAAACAGGAACGGCGAGGACATCCTAAGATGGGGCAAAACAATGAGAGGGTCTTTCACAGTAAAGGAAGCCTACTTCCTGACTACAAGGCAAAATCAGGATGAAGAAGATCAAGATTGGAAGAAGATATGGGAAGGAAAATGGTGGCCAAAAGTCACAATCTTTGCCTGGTTGGTTAGAAAATGAAAGATTCTAACATGGGATAAAATCATAAAGAGGGGTTTTCAAGGCCCATCAAGATGCAGCCTATGTAACAGAGAAGCAGAGAATCAAGAACATCTTCTAAATAAGTGTCCTTTCGCAGAAAACATTTGGGAAAAGATCAGAGGTCTATTTGGTAGAACAATGAGAGACCAGACAAACATTCGATTGACCATAGGACAATGGGGAACAGGGCAATTCCAAAGTAAAGTGGTCAGAAGAATATGGAGCCTAGCAGTTGGCTTTGTAATCTGGTTCATATGGAAGGAACGCAATAAAAGAATTTTCAGGGGGCAAAACAGTAGGCCAGAAAAGGTTTGGGAAGAGATAAGTAAAGCAATCAGGGAAACTGTGCTTTTAGACAGATGGGATGAGGAAGATTGGAAGATGGACCAACAGGAAGGGAGAATAGCCTCACTGCTAAACCTAGAATTCAGTTTAATCTATCCTAGAAAAGAGAGACAAAGCAACCCGAAGGTCCAAATTCCAAATCGTTTTAGCTACCCCAGGATTCACTCGATTAAACTAAACTTTGATGGTGCTTCGAAGGGTAACCTAGGTCCGACAGGTCTTGGAGGTATCTTTCGGGATGGAGAAGGAAAAACCAGATGGGTTTTTGTTGAATGGGTAGGAGAGATGACGAACAATGAAGCTGAACTTTGGGCTGTTCACGAAGGCCTGAGGATAGCTGTTCGAAATAGATACCTGAACCTAGAAATTGAAGGGGATTCACAGATCACGATTGAGATGTTGGGAAAACTCAAGGATGGGCAGAGGTGGGATAAAGTTGCTAAAAGTTGGAGGACAACAACCATCATTAAAGACATTAAGGAAATGCTAAACAAGATTGATTATAAAACCATCAAGCATGTCTGACGAGATGGGAACAAGGCGGCGGATTTCCTTGCAAATTGGGGTAGCAAGGAAGCAGGCAGTAAACTGGATAGAAGCTGGTCATCACTGGAGAGAGATCACAGCTGGGATGGTCTCAAAACTATTATAAACCATGATCATGAGGAAGCAACAAAGATTACTACAGAAGGACAATGACCGCCCGATCGGGCTGGATGAGCTGGCGAGGAGTACAATGATGGTTTGGCGGCGCACGAACAAAGTCACAGTCGAAGGTGGTCAAGGCATAAGTGCAATAGGTAAGTGGAGCGGGCGACAGAGGAAGGGTGCAGGTCCTCGGTTCAGTGGTGCAGGTGTTTTGAGCACTGGACGGGACGGAAGGACGGCGAGAGGTTCGATCCATTATACTACGGGCCTCGGGATTATCTACAAGCATAACTTCGGTAATGATACCGATGATCAGACGCGTTTAAAGAATGAAGGAAGGCGACGGGTTATATGCTGTGAGGAGAGTAAGAAACATGCATGCAGACACCCTGAGCGTTGGTGTAGTCTGAATGATATCGTGAGGAAAGAGGGAGGAGTAAATTGCAGAGGAAGGAGGATAATGGAGGCGGAAGGCAGTAGGAGCGTGAGAAGATGGATGCGCAGCGGGGGTCCTAAAGACCAGAGAAAGCTCGCAACAGATATGAAGGGCAAGCGAAAAGTGGAGGCCGAAGGGAATCCGAGTATTCAGGTTTTAGAGATTTCAGAAGACGAGAGCGAGGAGCAGAAGGGAAACTAGGAAGAGGAGGCATGGAAAAATTGATGGAGAAGGTTACCAGAGGAGGATAGTGAGGACGCAGACGAAGGCACAGGCCGTTTCGCAGGCAGGGGCAGGGGAGGACCACGTGGCAGAGGCAGAGGAGGAAGAGGCCGAAGGGGCCAAGGTGGGCGCCGGAGAAAGGACGTGGCAGAAAGAAGAGGACGGAGGGGGCGTCAATGCAGCCCACCCCCGGAGGCGGAAACTGAGCTTGCTGCGGGAGATGGTAACCAGCGGACAAGACAAACTATTGGAGACAGAATTAGAATTGCTGAGCAGGAGTATAGGGAGAACTCTAACCCCAAGATCAGGAGAATTATGGAGCATTGGGAAGAAGAAGCCATCCAGGCTCAATCTGAAGAAGAGATGGAAGATTGGATTGCTACGATGCCTGATCCTGGCCATACCAGAGGAAGAATGACCCTCTATAAACAGTCTCTTCATTTGCATTGGGTCATGAAAAGGCTTATGGCAAAAGCTTTAGAACAGGTAGCCATGGAGATGGCTGAGATGGTTCAGAGTCTCCCTAATGTGAAGAAAGAACTGAAGGACATAGTCATAACCATGCTTCTGCAAGAAAAAAGACTGGAGGATCTGCAGCATCAGCTCGAGGCAAGTGGAGTGTTGGTGAAGAAGGAAAAAGTTCAGCAAGCTGAGCCTGAAAAGCAGTGATCAAAGGCATGTTTTTGCTGTTTTGGGATCTGTCTCGCTTTTTGATTTCCTGTAGGCATGAACTCTTTTGCTGTTTTTATATATAGGAAGCAGTATATAGGCAATAGTATGGAAATAGAAATAGAAATAGGACATGAAGGTTGGTATGAACAGTTGGATACTTTCTATTTTTGTTATGATGTGATAAACTTTGGGTGGTCAAGATACCCGGTTTCCCTTAGGGGCGGGGTGAGACCACCCTGATGATGCTGTAAATATTATTTTATTTTAATAGAAAAGGACATACTCAGCTTAAAAAAAAAAATAAAATACAAAAAATTAAGTGATCTTATGTATGGTTTACCTTTGAAAATTTTTTAATTTTTTCTAAAATCTATTTTTTCTACATTCTGATTGGTTAGAGTCTTATTTTGTAATGGTAATATGTACTTTGAAAAATTAATGGCAATGTATAGAAAATCTTAATATTTAAAATAAAATTAAAAAACAAAACCATTGCCTTTTCCAAGAATTGCAACGAGGGTTTGCCTTTCACATAAACAAAATATAAAATATTAGATCAGGCACAAAGATAATCATTGATTTACAACTTATCATGTGTAAATTGTATGAAAACTTTGCAGTTGCAATTTAGTAGTGGAGCATTAAAGGGAGTCTGAAAAATAGTACGATGTAAATAATATATAAGTTATGGCTTTGCATGTACCATGTGAAGTAAATTTTTAATATAAAAGAAAGTTTTTTTGAAAATTTGATAACAGTGATAAAAGGTTTGTACAAATTATTATAATTAGATTACAAATGTCATTTTTATAATTTTTTTTCAAATTAATGTTTTATATATTATTTTTTGTTTCTGACAAATAAAATTAAACTCAATAAAATTTTTCTCTTTTTAAATATTCTAGGTCAACAACAAAATAAAGTTTTGAATTTCAAATATATTATAAATAATTTTAATTTGAAAAAAATATATTTTAATATGATAAATTTTTAAGAAGTTTGATAAACTTTATAAATTGTTCAAAAATTAAGATGAGAGTTCAAAGGTTTTTGACTATAAACAAATTTTAATATAACTTACCTAAAAGCAGGTATGTTAATGCAACTTTAGTTTTGACATGGATTTGCACTGTAAATTCCATTTATTGCTGGTGGTACAAGAACACGAAGGATAATAATGGAAGAATGTGTAAAATTAAATTAAATTATATGTTTATTGTATTCATTGTTTATTGAGAATAATATATATTAGCAAGAAATAAAATGTTATATATGGCTATGTTCTTGTGAAGTAAAGTGAAAGAATTAATGGTTGAAGTGATCTAGTCTTTTAATAAATATCAAATATCATAAATCTGGTTCGAAAGGGAAGTCACATTAAAATGTTTTGTACTGTGCTATAAATGGTTTCAGCGATAGAAGTTTCTTTAAATGGTGGATTTGGTGAATTTTGTCTATTGTCAATTGGAGGTTTTCAACTAAAAGTAAAAGTAAGAAGGTGCAATGGGCTTAAGTGTCTCCCCAAATTCATGTTAAATATTTTGGAAAATATTTTTATTTAACTGAAAATTTTAATATGCCCTATATTTTTATTTGTTCTATTTAATTATTTTGTATCTTTGAATCTTTATTTAATTGTTTTCTATTTTAAAAATTATATTAAATTTCAATTTCTAGAATGATACAATTATAAAATTGTCATATATATTATCAAATAACATATTACATCATATAAAATAACAAATTACATCATATAAAAAATAAATTATCAAATAATAAATAATACATTTCATTTTGAGAAATATAGAAATTAGTAAAAAATGTAATAATTAGCTAAATTATTATTTTGCAGTATTTAGATTACATAACTTTTGATCTATTGGTTCTTGAAATACACCTTCAAATATCCATTTTTCACCCAGAAATATTTCAATCATATTTATTTTCAAAGTCTTTGATATAATGGTTAGTTGAATTATAATTTTATAATGTTTAAATGACATTTTTAATATTAGTTTTGCCAAATATTTTATTCATTTTGAAATGTCATAAGATAATTAATGCAAATGTAAAATTTTATATTTTTTTAAAATACATTGGAATATAGTTATGTAAGTCATGGTCAAATTGTTACTAGTGAATTTTGCCTAAAATCGAATAAAAATTAATTCAAATATCTTTAAATTATTATGCATTCAAAAACACATTATTAAAAAGATATATATCATAATTTTGTTAAAAATTATATCACCTAAAATTAATAAGGTAATTGTGTCTTTATTACATAAAACATTACAATATCAATATTTTCTTAATTGATTAGTTTGTTTATTGTGTTTGATAAACATCTCTACTAGAGTGTTCGTTTCACTTGTGTAGAACATATACTTTTTTGTTCATATTCAGTATATTCATATATATATTTGTGATGTTTATCTTGAGCATATTCCTATGTATTCGAACAAATGTAATATTGTACAAAAGTAGAATCCTGTGACAAGTTATATATATGTATAAGTTAGCAGTTTTAGGTAGCAGATTTCCAATGCAAAATAACAATATTTTTTTTTACTACTTTTGGTAGAAACATTTTTTGGTTTGGAAGTATGGTTCTAAAATTTTGGTTTCAACGTTTGATATCAATATTATTTTTACCACTTTTGGTAGAAACATTTTTTGGTTTGGAAGTATGGTTCTAAAATTTTGGTTTCAACGTTTGATATCAATATTATTTTAACACTTTTGGTAGAAACATTTTTTTTGTTTGGAAGTTGTTCTAGAATTTTGGATTTCAAGTCAAGTAAGGCTAAGTCATTAGCAGTATTTTTATGGCTACTAAAACACTTATTCATTCATTCATTTATGTCTTATTTGTTTCTTACTCTAATTTAAGGATACTTGAATATCTACAAAGTAGCCCTTGTTCAAATACAATAGTTAGTTTATACATTTCAAAATTCAATAATTGAACTAAGCTGCAAGGAAACACTAGCTATGAGGCCTTACTTATATCTTAGGTTAAAGTTATTTGATTTATATTATCTCTATACTCTATTTTAGTGAGGTTTAATTGACATAACTTGAGGAATTGAATTTAATTTATTTCCATATCACCTATTTTAAATGTAGAAGTAAATTTTTTTGTTATTGTTTATTATGATTAAATTACATTATTTTTTGAACTTTTTCTTTGGATTTTTTTTTAATGTAGAGCTTAACACTTATGATATAAGAAGATCTTAGCCATGCAATATTATAACCCATTTTACATGATATATGAACTTGTAAATAGTATTTGTTACAATATCATAAGCCAGTTAACATGCTTATAAGGCCACTTCCCAAAAACTATAACTCATTGCAAAACAAACATATTTTAATTTTATTTAATTTATAACATTTTTCTTTATTAATTTTAATATTATATAATTTAAAATTATCAACAAAATTTTATTATTACTTAAAATTATCAATTATTTTTACATAAGAGGTAGGTACTAACTAACAATGCTACATGTTATAGTTGTTGTGAAATAGTAGTATAATATGTACATTGGATTTAGTTTTAAAAAATGAACAAAACTTGAGGAAAGAAGAAGGAAAATTAATAAATTTTCCTCATGCACAAGAAAAAAGAATTATTAAAAAATATTGTTTAATACAATATATGTTACATGACCTAACTAATAGATTTGTGAGTATACTAGTGAATCTAGAGAGATGTGAACATGCTATGAAGAAAATTGATAACTAATCCTAGTTAGGTGGTCATGTACTCATCATGCAAGTGGAGATTAGTAAAACTCATGCATGGGCTTGTGGATTTCCCTCTTGACAATAATAACAAGGTTTCCATGAACGACTCCACTCGCTAATCTCATTGAAGTAAATTAAGTCTATGTTATCTCGATTACCTCTCTTGAAGTACTACTAGAGAACAAAATGATTGAGTCCAAATAAGAAGCCATGTAAGTTACCCATTTTACATCGTATGTAAGTAATATATAACAATTGCAAGAATAGGAAAGAGGGGAAACCACATGGGAATAAAATACCCCTCTCAAAATATAATATTAAAAAAGAGGTACAACTCCTAGACAATTGTGTCCTTCACCCACAGATAGTTTCGTAAAAATTGACATTTTTCTTAGTGTAAGTCTTCGTGAAGATTACAATGGTCTATTCAGAAGTGTGATAGTGTTGCAAGTCGATGATCCCATCACATACCAATTCTCAGATTTAGTGCATGTACATCTCAATGTATTTTGTTTTTTCATTGTTGCTACACTAGATATATGTAAAAATTTAGTGTGTTATGATTATCACAACATATGACAGTTGAATGGTGAAATATGATACCAAACTCATTGAGAAAGATCTACAACCAAAAGGATTGAATGGAAAAGTTGACAAGTCCTTTATATTTATTTTTTCCTATGATAAATAAATCGTGAATAGTTTTTTGTTGGACAACCATATGGGGCCGAAACCCAAATTGAGAACATATCCTAAAATGGATTTGTGATGAATGTTATTTCCAACCTAATCTGAAATAATGTGGCCAATGAGATTCAAATTACACCCTACTATAGAATGAATCCCATAACTGATGGTTTTTTGGACAAATTTGAATATGTGCTTCACAACATTCCAATGCAATTCATATGACTCACGCATATATCTGGAAAGTGTGTCAGTTGCATATGAGAGATTTGAATGAAAGCAACTGAGATAGAGAAGACTCTCCACAAGTTGTCTGTGCACGGTTTAGTCAGCCAATAATATATCCTTTCCATCCTCCGTTTGCACCCCCAATAAGAACAATGTAGTTTCTAGCTTGTAGTGGGTCATGTGAAAGCAAACTAGAATATCTCTCATACACTCGGACTAAGATATTTTGATCCTTGAATAATTCTACTCGATTTCTAGTCTAAGGAAAATGTGTAACATACACATTCCTTCCATGGAAAACCTATCATGCAAAGTGGTTTTGAGTCTAACAATGGTTGAGGTTTAAATCCTTGTGATTAATAGATCACCTAAATAGAGTAGTGTGAACAACAAAGAGTTAGGCATTCTTAGCATATAAAAGTTTAGATTACATTTGCATTGAATGAAATGTTGAGGGAATAAATAAGAATCCATTTTAGCATACCAATATGTCGATGCCTACTTGAGTCCATAAAGAGATTTCTTGAGTCAGAAAAATAAAGATGAACTCTTAACATAACCTTGCAGTTGTTCCATATAAACTTTCTCTTTGAGATCACGGTGAAGAAATGCATTATTCACACCCATGTGGTGAACCTCCCACCTTCTTGTCCCTACAATGAAAAGAGTTGACCGAATAGAGTCCATTTTTGCCATTAGACCAAAATTTTCATCATAATCGATGCCATGAACCCACTAAAATCCTTTGAACACTAACCATGCTTTTTATCTGCTCACATTCGATTGAACACTAACTTAGGAACGAAGTCCTAAGTTTTGTTCTTAATGAGGGAGTTGTACTCCTCATCCACAGTTTCTTCTGAGAAAGGATCCCTGCAACTTCTTTATAAGTTTGAGGGTTAGATGCTAGAACCATGTTGCAATGCGTGAGCATAACCAATTCTACAAGAGTGCATGAGGTGCTTCTTCAAATTTAGATCTTGTGGCAGGATCATCTAAGACACCACTTATGAGACACCTCTTTTGTGTTGAAATTGGTTTGGAATCTAAATCTTTACATGCATGCTCATGATATTCTAAATAAACTTCGAAAATTAGATCTGAAATATTATCTAAATGAAATTATGTATCACCTCTTAGAGACACTATAGGAGGAAGCATACAAGTTTTTACAAGTTGTTCCTTAGATGCATGTAGGGGACTTTCATAAAAGTAAACATGCCTCTGAATGAAGAGCTTTTCTGTTGAAATATCTAGTAGTTTTTATCCCTTTACACCATCTTGATATCCGACAAAGATGCACTCTTTTATTTTAGTCTACAAATCCTTCATGGTTTTTAAAGGAATGCAGATCCATGTGTGAGATCCAAAAATGTAGAAATATGTAACTTTTGGTTGCATGTGACTCCATGCCTCAAATGGTGTTTTTCCTATAATAGATTTGTGATGAGATATGTTTTGTATGTATAAAGCAAAGTATATTAATTTAGCCCACAATTTGGAAGAGTGTAACCTTGCATGCAACATACAACTGACCATCACTTTCAAGGCTCTATTCTTGCTCTAAAATACCTCATTCTACCATAGAGAGTAAGGAAATGTTTGTTGCAATTATATTCATGCTTCATTACACAAATGTTGGACATCCTTGTTGACACACTCCTTGCTACAAGTCATTTTGTGACATCGAATCAAATTGCCTAGAAAATAGATCAATCAACATCCAATAACACCTTGCAAATCCTATAACTCTCTCTCTCAAAAAAGTCCAAGAATTTTGGGTGAAACAACTTAAAATCGTAGTTTTTCACCCTAGCGCATTTTCATTTTATGCAACCTACACTGTTCCATGTTGTACACTAACTTCACTGACATGCACATGTTTCCTTTGTTACAAGTGTGATGAACCTTCAATTTCGGTAAAAACAAATTAAAAAATTGAATCTTCTCTTTCCATAAGCTTCCAGAGTGTTTTTAACCATTTTCTATTGAATTAGATCTCGAACTCCTATGCTCGAGGTCTTATCTCTCATCCCTTAAGCTAATCCTCCATCATATGTGGGTCTAAGTCCTAGATTGGTAATTCCTAAACCACCCTATTTACCTTATAAATTCACTCCCTCCCATGGAGTCTGGGTTGACTTTTGGAGACCTAGTTATGCCCTTATGATGCTACTTTGTGGCTCAGGATCCATTATTCATCGATGCACTTGAGTTGCGATTGAAGGCTTGCTTTGTGGAAAAGGAAGGACAAGTTAGTTGGGAGACATCTAGAAGGCCATGATCTGTAAAGGGTGGTAATCACTCCTATTTTCATTAATACAAAAGTCATTTGTTCTCCTATACTTATGTCTCATTAACGCATACGTATTACAATCCCTTTTTGACTCATTGTTTAGAGATGTTAGTACATATTATTTGTATGTTGTAGTGCTCTTTCTTGTTTTAACTGTCTTGCAGGTCCTATTTATAACATATGGAGTGGGAGCTAAAGCTTGCAATCAAGGAGAAGAGGAGAACTTGCATTGGACTCCAAGTAGTATTTCCTCCATGTTCTAATTTATCTAAGGAAATCATAAGTATTTTTGTCTCGGTTGTTTCTATATTAGGCACTAGAAATAGGGAGTTTACTTATGTCTATAGAAGAGAATTATTTTTCAAATAACTTGGCGACCGTAATGGGGAACAAGTGTCCCTTTATTGGTTTCCTTTTCCTAGTCGTATTAGACCTTTGAAAGAGACTTAATTTGACTTGTTCAGATAGTAGTTAGTCTTAGGAAAGTATAATTCTGAGCTTGCAGGTTTTTTGTTTCACCTTTTGAACAAAAGTAGCCCCAACAAACTTTCTGGTTTGAGACAGAGTGACTGAGTGCACTAGCCTATCGTTGTAAGTGCGATGAATCATATGGGTTATCATATATATCCTATGATGATTTGTATAGAATGAAAAATTTAAATTTTTATGTCTTGCTCTAAGTTATGATTTGGTCCAGTGTTTTTTCATGAATCTCTGAACTAATCATTGTCTCTATAAAGCCACCAATGTGTTTACACTAAATATTGATTTCCTTTAGATGAGAGTTTGTTTCCTTTTCTTTCCTCTTGCAAATTAGGGTTTGTGAACACTTGGTTTGACCATTGATTTTGTAAAAGGAATTTTCATATTAGAGTTCCAATTTATGTGAGTTATTTTCATCAATGATTCAACTACATTTAATTTTTCTTTACATTTGAAAATTGAAAAAAAAAACATTTTTGTATTGCATTTAGGGCTTTAAATTGAATTGGAATAGTGAAATTGAAAGATCTAGTTAGGAAGTTCTTAATTTTTTAACCATTTTTTGTTTCTTACTTCACTAGATATATATTCATTGAAAGAAAACAAGTTGTTATTATCGTGTTAGTTGAATAATAGGAAGTTCAAGTGAATTTGTTTCATGAGCCTTGAAATTAAAACTTAGTTAAGGATCATGTCAGGCTAGGAGGTAACTCCACAATGCGAATTATGATTTTGCATTAAGATTGCTCATGGATATATACATGGAGGGGGAGACTCTTGGGCTTCACCTCCAAATGTCTCTTCATATTCCTATTCTCATTATTTACTCCTTACACTATTTTACATATATTCACCCAATCCAAATGATTAGGTGTCGACATTTCCCCCCTTAATATGAAGAGATGTTGGTGAGTTCAAGCATTGTTTTGAATCTTTCAAACTTTTCAATTCTAAGTGCTTTCTGGAAGATGTCAACAATTTGATCTTTTGTGGAACAATGGCTTAGATGGATTGTCTTGGCCTCAACATGATGTCGAATTAGATGGTATTTTGTATTGATCTGTTTCGTTCGATCATGGAAATTTGGGTTCTTGGCCAACTTTATTGTATAAGTGTTTCCAATGGAGTTGAATGCACTTGTTTCACCTGCACTTCTTCGAAAATTTTCCTGAGCTACATAATTTCCTTTGTTGCTAAAGCCGTTGCAACATATTCTACCTTGGTTGTAGAATTTGTTGGAACTGATTGTTTTCATGACCTTGAGGAGACAATTCTTGATCCAAGACTCATAGCATAACTTGAAGTAGATACCCCAGTTTATTTGTTTCCATTGAAGTCTGAATCAAAGTACCCAAGCAAGCTGAAGTTGCAGACCTGTGTATACTTGAGTTCCCTTCAAGTACTTTAGAACTCTTTTTGTAGTAGACCAATGTCCCTCACAATGATTATGCATAAACCTAAAGAGAATTCCAGTAGCAATTGATCTGTTCAGTTTGGTAGTAGTCAGGTAGTTGAGACTTCCTACAAGTTGTCTCTACTTTTTTGCATCTTCAAATTCTTTTCCTTCAATGGATGTGAGCTTCAAGTTTTGTTCCATTGGAGTAGTTAAAGGATTGCACTCATCCATGCCAAATCTATTCAACAAATATCCAATGTACTTCTTCTGAGAGAGGAATATAAACATCGGATATTGAGTTACTTCAATACCAAGATAGTAGTGAACATAGCCTAAGATAGTAATTTCAAAACCTTTCGTCAATTCCTTCTTTGCCAACTTTCCTAGCAAAAAAGGTTGCATCATCAAGATCATAATTTTTGAAGTTGAGTTTCATAAGATGCTCAGTTAAATTTTCATACTAGGTTTACAGTGCTTTCTAGAGGCCATAAAAGTATTTCACAATCTTTCATATTTTTTATTCTTGGCCCTTCACAACAAATCTTTCTCGATAGGACATAAAAACATTCTCTTTCAGATATCCATTCAAGAAAGCAGTTTTTGCATCCTTTTGATGGACTTTCCAACCATTCTAAGCTACCAAGGAAAAGAGTGTCCAGATGGTAGCCATTTTGTTGTGGGGGGAAAAGTCTCCTCATAATCAACCCCTTCCTTTTGTGTAAAACCTTTTTCCACAATTTTGGCATTGTGCTTGTCAAGTCAGCCCTCAAATTTATACTTGTTCTTGTAGACCGACTTGCAGCCTATTGGTTTGGTTTCCAATGGAGGATCAACCAGCTTCCAAGTGCCATTCTTTATCAAGGCATCATAATTCTTTTGCATCGCTTCTTTTTGTTCATCATGAGAAGAAAATTCTTTGAAGGAAGTTGGTTCAAAATATGTAGACAAATTTAGCCCAAAATCATAAGAAACATCTATATCAATAGGTGAATCAGAATCATCTACATCACCTCCATTTTTCCTGGTTGAATTTCTTGTTCCTTTCTTTCTAACCTCATCAGGATGAACACTTTCAAGTGTCTTTGTTATCCATTTTGGAGGACATTTTTAGGATGGAACAGGCTGCTCAGTTGATGGAGTTGGGGGTGAGTCAAGATTTAGTCTCCTAATTCTGTCAATTACATCACTCAAATTATCATTAGTGGTTGGAGCTTCATTTGGGGGAGAGAGTGCTTCAGAAGAAGATTCCATATATTGATCCAATATAGGAATCCCCCCTTCAAGATGTGGAAACTGATTATAAAATTATTCAAATGAATTTGAATGTCCGAATCTATCCAAGCGGTCAAGCTACTGCTCAACAACATTGTGAGCTTTGGAAGATTCATGAAAGATCACATCTCTAGATAAAACAAACTTCTTATTAACTTCGATGGTATGCTTTGGGGTATTTGAATATCTCAATAAGATACACTTACGACTCATTGCACCAAGTTTGTTTCTTTGTTCCTTTGGTATCCAAGCATAACTGGTGGAACTAAAGACCCTGGGATGCTTTACCAAAGGAATGTGGCCATACTACATTTCATAAGGAGTCTTGTTTCTAATAGAATTAGATGGACATGTATTCTTTACATACACAACACATAGAACTGCATCAGTGAAAAACATCATTTTTACATTCTTGAAAAACATCATGGAACGTACCATATTTAAGATTGTCATGTTCATTCTTTTAGCTACTCCATTATGTTGGGGATTATAAGGCACATTTTTTTTGATGTTTTATCCTATGTTGATGAAGATAGTTTTCAAATTAATTTGAAGTGTATTCTTTTCCATTATCAGTGCGAATAGAGCCAATATGAGATTGTGCATCATTTTTAATCCATGCATGAAATTTCTTGAATATTTCAAAAGCATCAGATTTGTTCTTCAATAAATAAACCCAACACATTTTGGTGTAGTCATCAATAAATGGCATCATATATTTATTTCCCTTTGCAGAAGGAATAAGCATTGGGCCACATAATTCTAGATGAACGAGTTTGATTTTTCTTTGTGCTTTGGAATGTGAATCATGAAAAGCTTGTTTGATATGGTTTCCTATAATACAAGCATCACATTGCTTAAGTTTCATAGGAATTGTAGGCAAACTAGTAACACAATTTTTCTTCAACATACGAAGGTTTTCATAATTCACTTGTCCAAATCTAGCATTAAATAAAAGGCTTTATCGAAATCTACCTTCATCATAATGAAAACTATATGAGAAGTTTTGTGCACGAGCAGAGGTACCTTGCAGCATGACAAGACTTTCTTCTTCTATCCTTGTCATGACAAGTGAGCGCTTTGATGCTTTTATGACCTCAACCTTTCCATCAAACATATGAATGGATCGTCCTTTCTTGTAGATGTGGACCAAAAACAACAGCTATGGGAGAATAGAACATCATGCATAAGAAAGTCTAGAAGACCATGCAGTTTGAGCCTGATGGTGCCAAGTCTTGATGGCTTGAGTTTTTATTTGTCTGGAAAGTATACTGCTCCATCAACATTGTCAGTAAATTATTCAAAAAAATATCTTCTAAAGTTCGTGTGGCAAGTTGCTCCTGAATCATGAAACCAATCATTTTTCCAAGAAGAAAGTGAAGCATTAAACAAGTCTTCATTTACTCCAATATTGCAATGTGCCACAACATAGTGAGAAGATTCAAGTGATTTACCTTTCTCTTTGTCACGGGTTTTACCTTTGGATTCATTTATTTCCTGCTCAATTCCGTCCCAAGGAAAATTACATGTAGATGCATCATGTCCATCTCTATTGCAATGTATGCAATGAAGATCAGACTTTTCTCCTTGAATGTATCTGTCCCACTTGCCTCTAACATTTCTTCTTCCTATTCCTCTTTGTCCACCTCTTCCCCTAGAAGAATCTTGACCATGATTATTCTCTCTATGTGCAATAAACACAACTTCTTTAGAATACTAAGGAGATGTATTCTTCCTAAAAGCCTTCCCTCTCTCAACAAACTTCTTCTCAAGCGAGTCAAAGGTCATCTCCTTGAGGTTTCCACGTGCTTGCAATGAATAAAGCTAATTTGCATAAGTGGGATATACTGCCTTAACATAAGCTATGAGAGGAATGTCTATTTTAACACCAATGGTTTTGTTATCATGCGTAATAGATCTTACTTCTAATGCTAAAGCAAGAGAGTCATCATTTTTCAATTCAAGAATGAACAATTTAATCATCAATTGGACAACTTCAAGTTCATAGTATGAGTCATAGAGTTCCTTCAACTTATGTAAGGCTTCAAAAGCATTTGAAAATGGTGAAATATGGTGAATCACCTCTTCATTTATAGATGTTGCAATCAAGGAACATTCCTTGTTGTTCTTTTTTTCCCAAATGGCAATCTCCTTATCTGAGGTGGGCTTTGCAGGTTTATTATCTCCTTCTCCTACACAAACTCCTTTCCACAACTCATTGAAAATGAGAGTGTGTTTTATCTTCTGTGATCATTCTGGATAGTTCTATTTTCCATATTGGGCTAGTCCAACAATTGGTATCAGTGAATGCATCTTAAAGAGTGTGTACTGTGTAAAGAAAAGATACTCTGTTGGAAATATATTGTGAAAATTTTCACTTCTGGTGGTAAAAAGAAAATTCTGGTGTATTTTGTTTTGGACAGAGGTATTATGTGAGAGAGGTGGTGTATGAGGGAGGGGGTATGTGGGGGGAGTTATTAACCCGTCGGGAGGTAATAATTCATTTGGCACGCAACTTTTGGAGTATTCACTTATATGCGCAGTCATTGTTTGAATTATTAACGCATATGGTATTAGCGCATGCAATGGGAGTAATGGTATATGGTATAGGAGCAGATTATGATACCACGAGTGGTATTTCAGTGAACAAGTGGTTTGGAGTTGGAGTGGGGAGAGGGACCAGTGTGATAGGAAAACCAGCTAGTGAGGATGAGGAGGGTAAGCGTAACGTAACAAAACCAAACAACGCAACATATACAATGTTCAACATCGTGTAATGATATTAAAGTCAAAAACCTGAGTGACGTGATACTTGAAATGTAATATGGGTGGGCGTGCAGTATTATATAGAAAACTGGGGCTTAGGGAACTAGAGTATGCATTATATGAGCAGTATGGATGATACCAGTAACAAAGATAAATGAGGAGTGTTTGCAGTATTTGTAGTGGATTGTGGTATGACTGTGGCCTGAATGCAAGCAGACATGCGTACAGGTGGTGGGAAGCGCAGTGGGATATTTAGAATGGTATTATATTGATGCTGGTTGGGAGTGTGTTAATGTATACACTAGAACGGTGGACTACATTAATAGTCACCATATGAGCACGGGCCGACAGGTGGTGTGGTGTTGGATTATTACCAAATGCATACCAAAACCGCATCGCAATTAAAAAAATCATGCCGGGTTCACCAAACACATACCATTCATGCATTCAATAAAACTAACTCAAAGGACTAAGAGCATGACAGATTGCATAAATGGGGAAGACTACAAAAATGGAAAAAGGGAGTTATAATGGTAGGAAAGCTGAAAAATGGAGTTGGCTCTGATACCATGTCAGGCCACAAGGTAACTCCACAATGCGAATTATGATTTTCCATTAATATTTCTCATGGATAAATACATGGAGGGAGAGACTCTTGGGCTTCACCTCCTAGTGTCTCTTCATATTCCTATTGTCCTTATTTACTATTTACATTATTTTACATATATTCACCAAATCCTAATGATTAGGTGTCAACAGATCAACTTTATAATTTATTCAATTAACCTAAGAAGCATTTGGAACATTAACGACACCCATAGTGGTCTAGGCTAGAAGACATGTGTCAACATTATTAAACATAGGAGTTGTCGTTACTTGTCTGTGTTACATTTTGTGGATAGTCGATATTCCACGTACATAAGTATATAAGATCGTTCTCCATATACCATCGGGTATATCGAATGGTGTTCCACGTATGAAAAGTATATCGAAATACTTCCTATTGTAAAAGACACATTAGACACCACTACTGTAAACTACGCTTAAACATACCATCAGGCATATTTTAGAAGTCCCCATTAGGATTCTATCTTGTCATAGGTAAGTCAGTCAACAACCTTATTAACTATGATAAATATAACACAGCATCCAACAAGGTTTCTTGCATGTACTAACAATAATATATTGTAGTTCATGGTGGCTTGGTAAACCCTTTTGCCTAGTTACACCTTTTTTATTTTATTTTTGTTATTAATTTCTAAAATTAATTAATCCATCATGGAAAAACACCCTGAGTACCCCTATCATTGATGTAGAATGCAAATATTTCCTTCTTTACCTCCAAAGTCAACACCTGGATGTAGTAAGAATAAGAAAATGAAAACTACCAAACTTGGTACTATTGAAGCTACCCATTCTTGGAACTACATCTGAAGTTAATCAACCAAAATCATCACTTCCCATTAGTATCAATCCTGAAGTTACCTCTTTGGAAACTAATGACGTTGAAATAGTTGAAACCACTTAACCGAAAGTTGTTGAGTCATTAAAATCGTAAGTCATTGAATTACTCGACCTTGTCGAGTCAAAATATTTATAACCTAAGGTAAATCAAGTTTTTGATCCTGTCACTTCAGGAACTCTATCTTTATCTCACACACAACTTTTGTCTTTGGGAACTGAAGAAGAGCCCCTTCCACCTATATCACTGAGCATAGAGGGTATTACTAAAGAGGATTCTTCTAGTCCCCAAACTCCTATTCGCATACTATTATGACACTACTTTCCTCCTCTGTACCCAATGTTTTCTATTTTTTACCTCTAATACTCGAACACAAGCTCCTTTACATGAAACTCCTCATTTTAATTCACCTTTGAACTTTCCTTGGCAAACTCCTTTGATAGTTCTAGCCATGACAGACTCAACGACAATCACGCAATCCGTATCTTCCATCATGAGTGAATCAATAGAAGTTGTAATCTCCTCCAAGTTTGTAACTTCTCCAAAAACTCACTTGTATGGTGGTTTATTAGTGCCACCTAGTTACTAGTCATTATCTCAAACCTTTTTCTAGTCAATCAACTAGTCTCTAAACTTCACCTTTACCAAATTCATCTGAAATACCATCTGCCCCTCCTTAAATATTTTTTAATAATAATAATAATAAAATAATAAAAAAATAAAAACATTATAATTAGACTTATTATTATACCATAGTATTCGAATACAAAAATAGATTTTTGAAAACAATGTCGTCTAGAACACAAAGGTGATATTTCTCCCGAAACAACAATAAATACACATCCATGACATGAATATCAATTTAGTCATTGTCATATTCCCTTCAGTGTGTGTCATTATAGCAATTCATTGTGTATGATATTGTTAATGTTGTGCCACATATGCCGAGGGACTATAGCATACCGTGGGTTGTTTTACCACTCACGCATAACAATGATATTATTAATAATTCACGTGTTTTTCACTTCTTTTCCCAATTAATTACATGTAAAATCTAATTAAAATTAATTTTTAAATAGATTTATAGCATGAATAAGTTAAAATATTTTTGTTTTATTATAATTGTTTTTATATTTATAATGGAAATCAGTGTTTATTTTTAGAATTTGGTTATAAAATATTTGTACTTGTCGGGTTATTATTATACATTAAATTAATATAATATTTTAAAAAAATTTGATTATAATGATTTTTGTTTTTTCATTATTAATAGTTATAATAGTCATATTTGTATTAAATAAAAAAAAATTATTCTTATTATCTATAGAAAGTTTTTTTTAAAAGAAAAATATTATTGATATAAAAATAATAATAATGATTATAATGATTATTTAGTTTAAAAGTGTTGATATATCTGACATTTTTCAGGCAATTTTTTTAGCAATTTTCTAACTCCTTGATATGTATATCAAAAAAGTAGGAGAGAAGGGAAACATTTTTTAGGTTTTATATTGTAATTAAATTTTTTTTATCACCTTCAATGTTCTTAAACATGGAAATGACATTATTATATAACCTTATTGTAATAGTTATTGACTTGAAATGAACTTTTTCTAATAATTTCTAGAGCGTAGTTCTAAGCATTGTGTCAATTTTTTTTCTAAAGCCAACAAAGTAATATAGAATATCCATTTTATTATTTCAACACTGTACAATGATCATAAGTGTAACAACGTTGTCAATAATTAAAAAATAACTCCTAAATCTAGCTCAGCCTTTAGCTCGTTTTTTGTGGTTTTCTACAAATATGTTGATCTTTTTTTGCAAAATAATTCCATACAACTTGGCTAAAAAGATTGTTACAATTGATATAAAAAAGAAAAACAATGACTATTCAGCTTAAAAGTGTTGATATATCTGACATATTTCAAGCAATTTTCTAACTTCTCAATATTTATACCAAAAAGGGTAGGAGATAGGGGAAAACATTTTCTTAGGTTCTATATTATAATTAAATTTCTTTTGATCACCTTTAGTGTTCCTAAACATGGAAATGACATTATGATACAACCTTATTGTAATAGTTATTAATTTGAAATGAACCTTTTTTCTAATCAATTCCAAAGGTTAGTTCTAAGCATTGCGTCAAATTTTTTTCTAAAGCCAACAAAGTAATATAGAATATCCATTTTATTATTGTAACACTTTACAATGATCTTGAGTGTAACAACATTGTCAAGAATTAAAAAATAACTCCTAAATCTAGCTCAATGTTTAGCTCTTTTTATTGTTGTTTTCTACAAATATCTTGATCTTCTTTTGCAAAATAATTCCATACAACTTGGCTAAAAAGATGGTTAAATATATTATTCCTATAATTATAGGATTGAAATAACCACATTTAAAAAGGGGAACAATGAGGCTTTGAGTCCATGTTTTAGGAATACCCTACTTGATTACTAAATTGAAGAACATGTGGATGTAAGGGATGAGGATTGGCTCTCCAATTTTAGGATTTCTACTTGGTAGCCTTCACTATCCTTTGCTTTCCCTTTTAAGAGTTGCTTAACCCAAAAATTTGTATCTTAAAAAAAATATTAATAAGAATTTCATAAAATAAAATTAATAAAATTATAGTATTTATCAAAAATAAAAAAGTAAATACATAATATTTTGTATTTAATGTAAATAAATCCAATAGTGGTCACTACTAGGATTAGTGTGTATTTTTATCTATGAGATTAAGACTAGATGTTACTTCTTACTTGAAACCATATGAATTTAGTGTTAGAGCCTCAATAATGACAATGAGCGATACTAGTTAATTGAAATTATCTTATTTTTAAAAAATACAAAATTTTGGTTATAGAAGTGAAGGACTTTGGAAATAAAATGCTCATAATTTTTGGGTTTTCTAAAAATTATAGTAAAATTTACTATAATACAATGAAAGTGTTATTATATCTTAGGTTAAAGTTATTTGATTCATATTATCTCTATAATCTATTTTAGTGAGGTTCAATTGACATAAATTCAAGATTTGAATTTAATTTATTTCAATATCACCTATTTAAAATGGAGAAGTTAAATTTTTTGTTAATGTTTATTATGATTAAATTACATTATTTTTTGAACTTTTTCTTTCAATTTTTTTTAAAGTAGAACTTAACAATTACTATATAACAGTATCTTAACCATGCATATTTATACCCATTTTTAATAAGGATATTATTAACTTGTAAATAGGATTTGTTACAATACCATAGGATAGTAGCATGACTTATCAATGCCACTTGCCCAAAAACCATAACTATTTTCAAAATAAATATATTTTTATTATAATTTTATTTTTATAACATTATTTTATATTATTTTCTAATATTATATAAATTTAAAACTATCAATAATTTTTTATATTATTTAAAATTTTCAATTACATTTGGCATAAGAGACATGTCCTAAGCAACAACACTGTGTATTACACTTGTTGTGAAATAGCAGTTAAATATGTACATTGGATTTAATTTAAAAACAATGAACAAAACATGCAAGGAGAGAAGAAGGAAAATTAATAAATTCTCCTCATGAATAAGAAAAACGAACTATGATAGACTACTATTTAATAAAATATATGTTATGTGACTTAACTAATATAATTGTGAGTATAGTAGTGAATCCAAAGAGATGCGAACATGCTCCGAAGAAAATTGTTACCTAGTCCTAGTTAGGTGGCAATGTAGTCATCACGCAAGTGGAGATTAGTAAAACTCATGCATGCAATTGTGGAGTTCCCTCTTGGTGATAATAGCGAGGTTTCTATGAATGACTCAACTCGTTAGTCTCATTGAAGTAAATTAAGTGTATTTTATCTCGATTATGCCTCCTGAAGTACTACTAGAGAGAATAGAATGAGCGGGTCCCATCAAGAAGCCATGTAAGTTACCCATTTTAAAGCACATGTAAGTAATATAGAACAATTTCAAGAAGAGGAAAGAGGGAAAACTACATGGGAACAAAAGCCCCCTCTCAAAATATGCTACTGAAAAAGAAGTACAACTACTAGGCAATTGTGTCCTTTACCCATTGGTAGTTTTGCAGAAAGTGACATTTTTTTCTAGGTATAAGTCTTTGTGAAGATGTCGAGAGTCTATTTAGAAGTGGGATAATGTTGCAAATCAATGACCACTTTGCATACCAATTCTCTGATGTAGTGCATGTAGATATCAATGTGTTTTATTTGTTCATTGTTGTTGAACTAGATCTTGGTAAAAATTTAGTGTGCTTTGATTTTCACACCAGATGACACTCAAATGATGAAATATGATACTAAACATAGTGAGTAACATCTACAATTAAATGACTTGAATGACAAGGTTGACATGTTCTCTATATTTGATTTTTGTCAATGATAAATAAATCACAAATAACTTTTTGTTGGACCAACATATATGGCTGAAGCACAAATTGAGAACATATCCTAAAATGGATTTGTGATGAATGTTATTTCCAACCCAATATGAAACAATGTGGGAAATGGGATCCAAATTACACCTTGCTACATAGTGAATCCTGTAGCTGATCATTTCCTAGACAAATTTGAGTATGTCCTTCACAACATTCCAATGCAACTCATATGACTCACACCTGTATCTTGAAAGTGTGTCGGCTACATATGAGAGATCTGAATGAAAGTGAGCGAGATAGAGGAGAGTCCCCAAAAGTTGATTGTGCATGTTATAGTTAATCAACAATGTATCCTTTCCATCCTCAATGTGCACCCTCAATAAGAAAGGTGTAGTTGCTAGCTTGTATTGGGTCTTTCAAAAGAAAACTAGGAGATCTCTTGCATACTTGGAATAAGAAATTTTGATCCTTGAATCATTCTGGTTGATTTCTAGTGCAAGGAATAAGTGTAAAAGAGACATACCTATCATGGAAAGCATATCATTCAAAGTGGTTTTGACTATAGAAATGGTCGAAGCTGAAAGCCTGTGTTTAGTAGATCACCTACATAAAGTACTATGAGAAACAGTGAGTCATGCGTTCTTAGCATGTAAAAATTTATACTAGATTTACATCAAATGAATTATTGAGAGAGTAAATAAGAATCCATTTTAGCATACCATTATGTGGGTTCCTACTCGAGGCCATAGAGAGACTTCTTGAGTCAGAAAACTAAATATGAATACTTCACATAACCTTGTGGTCGTTCCATCTAATTTTTCTCTTTGAGATCACTATGAAGAAAGGCATTCTTCACATCCATGTCATGAGCCTCCCACCTTCTTGTCCCTACAATGAGAAGAGTTGACTAAATGGAGTCCATTTTGGCCATTGGACCAAAATTTTCATCATAATCGATGCCATGGACCCACTAAAATTATTTGGCCACTAACCTGTTGGAAATAATACTGGGAGGGGGCGGGGGTGAATCAGTATTATCAAATCAAATACTTTTCATTTTTCATACTCAGATTCATATACGTGGCTTCAGTTCAGTATATCCGCGTATATACACGACTCTGTTAAATGCAACTAGCATATATGCAGTAATCTTATGATTCAGTTAGCTTATCTTCAGTAAATGCATCAGAACATTATTAACGATATTAATAGTAATCAGGTGCAGTAAAACAGTACAGATCATCACACATAAGAAGCATATATGAACACCATGATATAAGGTGGAAACCCATTGTGGGTGAAAACCACCTGCTGCAATTCGTCTCTTTCTTCCTTTAATAAGAAACTTCTTTTACAATGTACTGGTGCAGTCCTTTACCAGCACGTAGGCTTCAACCTGCAAAGGGCTACAACCCTCTTAGCTCTTGTACTAGCTGATATACTAGTACGTAGGTGCTGACCTACAGAAGGCTACAACCTTCTCTTTCTTCCAGGGAGCACGTTTCATAATTTTTCAGACTGGATCCATAAGTACTAAACAATCGCTGCTGCAATATAATCATCAACTTATACTTGCATCATAAATCTCTAAATCACCCAATATTGAATCACTGAAACCCTGTCATCAAAAACACAGAACACAAACCAGAGCCCAGAACTGTGCAACAACCACTAGAATCAACAACAACCTAAAACACCAAATCTCATAATGCATACGCTACTTGACTATATCAAAACCGCGTGTATATGTGCTTTCACCAGAGGCAACTTGCATACATATCTAAAGATAATTATTTATACATTTGTTGTCATATCCGACCGGAGCCACGCATCATAAACCGATAACCAACAATACTAGATCTTCCCACTTCGTCAGACATCCATTCCTTGCCCTCCTCTTTTGCCTAATGATCTTCTCCTTATATAGGTTAGGCTTTTCTCAATACCATGGTCCAAAACCATGTAGAAACAATACCTTGGACCCAATACCTGGGGTCGTCATTTCGAACCAAATACTATGGACCAATACCAAAATGCCATGGACCAAATACCACGGACCAAAACCATGTACGCGCTTTTCCTTCTGTGAACCTGCGTGTATACGTATACGCGCCTTTTTCTTAGATAACCCACGTATATATGCACTTTCATCAAGTCCAACCCGCGTATACCTTTCTTTTGACCTACTGCACTGGATCTACCATTTGATTAAGTTGTCATCACCTGTATTAAACCTCTGAGTGAGTTGCCATCAAGGCCAACACCTGAATCATAATGCCAACAATCTCCCCCTTTGGACTTGATGGCAACCACCACACCAAGTCACTCCCCCCTTTGACATCAAGGGAAAAGGGCAGACCAAGATATTCTCTTCCTTGGTATACCTTCTGCTGTCCATACTCCCCCTGAGTACATGCTGAAGTTTTTGATTAAGCTCCCCTTTGTATATGCTAAGTGTATCAATCCATCCATGCTCCCCCTGAGCAGATGCAAGTTCTAAGACCAACAATTCATTCAAGACCATGACTATCATTCATCATATATGATCTGCACCATAAGCATCAACATCTAAACCTGCAATACCATTCCTTTGATTAAACAACAAGATGTATCATTTAGCTTCATAGACTTTATCAACAACTCCTAACCATAATGCCAAAAATGCATTATTTGAAGTATATGCTTCCCCTGAGCCTGTGCCAACCATTTCTTATCGTGATCGAACCATTTCTTGGGTCTTTTCTGCTGCCCTTTCTTCTAATCTCCATATACGCGACTCTACAGCCTGTAACTCGCGTATATACGCGACTTATCTTCATTATATAAGCGTATGCAAGATGGAATACTAAATTTCTTCACTTTCAGTATCCCCTATGTCTATTATGTCAGCTAACTGAGTTATGTCACACCTTTCTGTCTCTAATTTTGTCTTCTGAAACTGTGATGATGTATGGTCCTCTTGTTTTGAATTTTGAAATTTTCTCCTGCATTCCCTTGCTTTATGTCCAAGTTTGTTGCATGTATAACATCTTACATATTTCATGTTCCTTCTATTGCAATCAATTGCTTTGTGTCCATATGCATTGCAGGAAAAGCAATATCCTCTGAAATACCTGGGATGTGATGATATTTTGTGATGGTCTTGAACCCTTCTACTTCTACATCTGGCTGCAACATGTCCAATATTATGACATACATAACATTCAACATTATTTAGTGGAGGAAATAATCCTCTATCACCTTCATAGTTAGGAGCAAGGGATTTTCTTTGAGGAATTTCTTTCCTTGGCTATTGATGGGGTTTTCTTCTCATCTCTTCGTTGTGCATTTCAGATTTCTCATTAGAGTTTCTTTCCTCACCTTGAGAGCTAGATTCACCTTCAACAGATTCATAAAAGCCAAGACCAGTTTTGATACTAGGGGATCTTTGACTACCAAGAATTTCGTCCAAAGTCTTAGTGCTATCTTGAAATTGCAACAATTTCTCCTTTTCTTCTAATTTACCTTTTAAGATATTTATCTCAACCTAATGTTGTTCTTCCTTTTCCAGATACTGTTTCCTTAGGTCTTCTTCAACTTTTCTTCCTTCTTCCACTTGTTGCTTTAATTTGATCACTTCATGTTCTTGTTCTTCAAGAGCTTCATTGTTTTACTCCTTTGATTTTTCAAGATCTTCTTTTAGAGAGAGGATCTTTGATTCAAGTCTTTGAATTTTTATGCTCTGATCTTTTACTATATCTTGCAATTTCTCCCTTACCCTGGTTACTGTCTCCAATTGTTCGTTTAATTTGGTAACTTCTTCAGTTTTTGCATTCTTCTTATTATATGCCATGAGACTTCTAATGTCTTCACCACCATTGAATGAGTCATTACTTTTAACATGGGTATAATAGCTTCTATTACCTTCTTCAGACATCTTTCCTTTGTTATG
>APFE030010880.1:82310-144425 GCA_000404065.3 Pinus taeda
CATGGTGATTTTCTGCAGATTCTCCTTTTCTTCTATGGCAAACACTTTGGAATCAAATTTAGTAGACAGGGATCTCAAAACCTTTTCAACTAAGACAACTTCCTTAAATTCTTCACCCAAATTCCTCATACAATTTACAATCTCATCCATACACAGGAAGTAATTAGCTATGCTTTCATTACTATGCATCTTAAGATTTTCATACTGGATTGTGAGAGTTTGAAGCTTTGCTCTTTTTACCTGTTCATCTCCTTCGTAGCTTAGAATGATTTTGTCCCACATTTCCTTAGCTGATTTGAAATGCATGACCTTCATAAATTCTAATTGTGTCAAACTTCCCAATAAGACAGTAACAACTTTGGCATTGAGCTCATATTGCTTTCTCTCTGCGGTATATGTAGGAATTGCTGATGGGAATTTGTATCCTCCTTCTATGATTCCCCAAACTTCTGCTCCAAGCGATTGTAGATATGTTGTGGTTCTTATCTTCTAGTGGGTAAAGTTGTTCCCATCAAAGATTGGTGGCCTGATATGTGCCTCTCTTTCTGGATTAGCCATTCTGATGGATCTTTTCTTTCAAGCGATCAAGCTTCTTCAAAAGAACCTGCTCTGATACCAATTGTTGGAAATAATACTGAGAGGGGGGGCGGGGAGCGTGAATCAAATATTATCAAATCAGATACTTTTCATTTTTCATACTCAGATTCATATACGCGGCTTCAGTTCAGTATATCCGTGTATATACGCGATTGTGTTAAATGCAACTAGCGTACATGCAATAATCTTATGATTCAGTTAGCATATCTTCAGTAAATGCATCAGAACATTATTAACCATATTAACAGTAATCAGGTGTAGTAAAACTGTACAAATCATCACACATAAGAAGCACATATGAACACCATGATATAAGGTGGAAACCCAATGTGGGTGAAAACCACCTCCTACAATTCGTCTCTTTCTTCTTTTAATAAGAAACTTCTTTTACAATGTATTGGTGCAGTCCTTTACCAGCACGTAGGCTTCAAGCTGCAAAGGGCTACAACCCTCTTAGCTCTTGTACTAGCTGATATACTAGTGCGTAGGTGCTGACCTACAGAAGGCTACAACCTTCTCTTTCTTCCAAGGACCACGTTTCATAAATTTTCAGACTGGATCCATAAGTACAAAAAAATCACTGCTGCAATACAATCATCAACTTCTACTTGCATCATAAATATCTAAATCACCCAATATTGAATCACTGAAACCTTGTCATAAAAAACACAGAACACAACCGAGAGCCCAAAACTCTGCAACAACCACTAGAATCAACAACAAATTGAAACACCAAATCTCATAATGCATACGCTACTTGACTATATCAAAACCGCGTGTATACGCGCTTTCACCAGTGGCAACCCACGTACAGATCTAAAGATAATTACTTATACCTTTGCTTTCATATCCGACCGGAGCCATGCATCATAAACCGATAACCAGCAATACTAGATCTTCCCACTTCGTCAAACATCCATCCCTTGCCCTCCTCTTTTGCCTAATGATCTTCTCCTTATATAGGTTAGGCTTTTCTCAATACCATGGTCCAAAACCATGTAGAGACAATACCTAGGGTCGTCATTTCGAGCGAAATACCATGGACCAATACCAAAATACCATGGACCAAATACCACGGACCAAAACCATGTACACGCTTTTCCTTCTGTGAACCTGCGTGTATACATATACACACCTTTTTCTCAGATAACCCACGTATATACGCGCTTTCATCAAGTCTAACCTGCGTATACCTTTCTTTTGACCTACTGCACTGGATCTGCCATCTGATTAAGTTGTCATCACCTGTATCAAACCTCTGAGTGAGTTGCCATCAAGGAAAACACCTGAATCATAATTCCAACATAACCATGCTTTGTATCTGATCACAAGTCCATTCACTCTTTCTTTTTTCCTATAGACCCACTTTCATTTGACAAGCTTATGATATGAAGGAAGTGGAACCAAGTCCCAAGTTTTGTTTTTAGTGATGGATTTGTACTCCTCATCCATAACTGCTTCCCAGAAAGGATCCCTGCAACTTCTTTATAAGTTTTAGGGTTAGATGCTATAACCATGTTCTACAACTGTGAGTGCATGAGGTGCTTCTTCAAATTGAGATCTTGTGGAAGGATCATCTAAGAGATCACTTATGAGAAGTCACTTTTTTTTCAAAAGTGGTTTGTAATCTAAATCTTCACATGCATACTCACAATCTTCTGAATCAACTTCAAAACTTAGATCTAAAATTTTATCTGAATGAAAGGATGTATCATCTCTTAGATCTGCTACAAGAGGAAGCATACATTTTTTTACAAGTTGTTCCTTAGATGCATGTAGGGTAATTTCGTCAAAGTAAACGTGCCTTTGAATGAAGAGCTTTTCTGTTCAAATATCTAATAGTTCTATACCTTTACACCATCTTGATATCCAACAAAGATGCAATCTTTTCTTTGAGTCTCCAAATCCTTCCTCTTTTCTAAAAAAATGCAGACATATGTGTGAGATTAAAAAATGCAGAAATATATAACTTTTGGTTACATGCCACTCAATGCTTAAAAAAGTGTTTTTCTATAATGGATTTGTGGGGAGATATGTTTTGTATGTATAGAACATAGTATATCCTTTTATTGCACAATTTTGAAGAGAATGGTGAGATATATTCCTCTGGGTAATAATAACGAGGTTTATACTCATGACTCCACTCAGTAATCTAACTCAAGTATAATTGAGTGTACGTTATCTCCCCTACTCACGATTCATCAAATCCACTCGTCAAACAACCCCTATAATATAGGAAAAATGGAAGAATCCAGAGAACATTACTTTTACTTTTTCCTTTCCTTTCTTAATTAAAGAAATAACAACCCGTAAAGGAAGAGCAAAGCTCGTACAACCTTTCTGTTATCAATCTAACAGGAAACGTAAAGTTAGAAGGTAAAATTGTAGTGACATTATAAACCTTGCTGCTGCAGCATTAATGCTTATGATTATGTCCCACGTTGAGGAGTGTTCATAATGCCTAGCCACTATTTTTTGCATAACAGATGCCTTTTCTATATGATTATTATTTAATTTAATGCACTGTTTATATAGTGCAAATTTAAAGCATCATTTCGTTAACATCAATCTCCTTGATCATGGGAATGCTTATCATGACTAGCTAATCCTAGCTCGAGAGAATACAAATTTTATATTAATTATTACATATTATAATGCATTACTGTAATATAATATAAATCGAAAATAATGTAAGCAAGAAATGAGAGATTCGGCTCATTATAATGCATTAATATAGTATAAATCGAAAATAATGTAAGCAAGAAATGAAAGATTCGGCTCAATATGTGTCAATATCATAATATCATGAAAGAAATCAAAATAATTTTCATTATTCCTCGTTGCCATGACGAGACTGTTGTCTCCCTCTTATAATTATTATAATTATCTAAAAATATTAACATATATGAACATGGTAGGCTCTTTATTATTATTACTGTGCAATAATAGTGGTATTTTTTTGGGTTTAATTTTGTTAACAGATATGAATATTGTGAGTTGTGCTTTTATTCGTGTATAATAAATAGCTGTATTTAATTTTGTTTTATTATAATGGTTAATATAATTAATTAATATTTAATTAAAGATTTTTTATAAATTAGAAATTAAAAAATAGAAAAAGAGAAAAAGAGATAGATGGTATATAATTAAATTTGGAAAATATAATTCTTATTTTAGTCATGATGGTTTCTAAGTAAAGGAGCTTGTTTCTATTTTTTTAGTAGTTGTTTAGATGATTCTTAGTTTCATGTTTGGTTGAGATATAGTGATTGTGTAGTTAAGATAGAATTTCAATAATTGATATATTTAAATATATGTTTAATATAATGTCAGTGATATTTTGGTGTGCAATTGGTTTGTCAAATTGGTTTGAGAGGTTGTATGGTTGTGGGGTGTGGGCAATGGAGTGAACATTATAGTTTGTTTAATTTTTTTGTGTGTTTAATTTGAGTTTGTTTGCCCATAAGAGAATCCTGTTGTATGGACGACCAGATCTACTAAACGTGAGGAGAGTTGTGTTGACTGTAGGCGCTGCAAACTATAGTGTAAGCCACTGTGGAGTTATTGAGTATAGATGCCATAATGGATTTCTTTGTCATTGTTCTTATTTTCTATAAACAGCTTTATGAATCTTAGGAAGGGGTCAGGTGGAGTTTCCTGTAGTGTATTGAGCATGCAACCACTTGGTAGTTTGAGTGCCTGTCTTGTTTTGACGGTTGGAGCACAAAGAGTAAATTGGATTCTCTACATTGAAAGAGCCATGCTGAGAGCAGTACGTTGATCACTATAGATTTCTAACCATAGTAATATGTTATGAATAATTTTTCATGAAGAAATATGGAGGATGCCGACTATAAGCCTCTCTCTCTGCTGCATCCACCCTAGAAGCGAAAATTGCGGTGCATTGAAGATGATCAAGCAAATGGTTCTGCCTAGCGACTGTTATTAGTTTTGCTTATAGTCGGGAAATTGTAAACCAAGCTCCCGTCAATGCGTCTAGTGTCTAAAGTCAAGCCCAACTATCTCGAAAATGACATCAATAACAATTGTAACGTGTGTTGGTAGGTGAGTTCATGGAGAGTTGCACCACAATATTCATCTGCTGAGGATCTGTTTTCTGTTAGCCGCTTTTGCATTTTGAATGGGATTGCTATTGGAGGTATGAAAATTAGTGGACTGTTTGGATTATAATAGAGAATTTATAGGACCAAAGAATCGCTGAGAGTTGTTGCTTGAGTAACAATGGATACATAAATCATGGATTTGACTTGAAAATTCATCCACAACTAACTTTCCGGAAAACAAGTGTCTCTTTCGTGTATTGGTTACTATATAGAGCTCTATCTTTATAAGAAGTGTCTCTACTCTGACTCATGAGATTAGTTTTGATCTTATGTGAAATGAAACGATCATGTGGAACAAACTACTTTCCGCTATTGTTTTTTTTACAACATAATAAAATGCAGTCATTACATCACAAGAGCCTAGATCAGTCATTATAGGGTATGGATATTAGTGAAAGATTCATTTGTATGGGGGTGAGATTTCTTTTACAGTATAGGAGTTTTCATGTCGAGCCTATTCTTGATCCTATTTGTTTATCGAGAAGAATATGTTGTTTGAAACAAAAACAAATCTATATAGTATTGCTATTGTTTTGTTATCATATTCATATATATAAATATATATATATATATATTATGTTAAATATTAGTCTAGTTCATATTGTACAATGTGAAAAATGTTAGCAAATTGATTTGATCGTTTGAAGGGATTTATATAAAGAGTCAAGTGGAGGTAAAATCTCAGTATGGATGGTTGTCTAGATAGTATGACAGTTGTGGAACTAAGGAAGCATCCCTCATTGTTGAAGATATGAGAGTGGTTTTCTAATGAGGTTATGACAGAGCTTGGACTTTAGTAATTGAATTCGAGAGATTTGTGATTCAAGGGTTCGATAGTGGAACTTGGGAATCAAACTTGCTAGCTACACCTTAACGAGGGTTAAGAGACAACTTGATGGAGATTATATCCTAGAAGATTTTGAATTGATAATAATGGAGAGGTATGCAATTATAATGGTTGACATGACCATTTATGTGATGGACATCCTACTAGAATAGCAACTACAACTATTGGGCACCCATGCATTCTGGTGGATGGTTGTTCCTTTATATGGACCTCGACATATTCTTCTTTATGTTTGTAAACACTAGGACCACAAATAGACTTTGTTGATTGAAATTGAGACAAGCAGTCATTAAGGGGGACGCGGAAAATGTAATTCCTACTTGTCTTAGTTATGATGGTTTCTAGGTAAAGTAGCTTGCTCCTATTCTCTAGGAGTTGTTTAGATGATTCCTAGTTCGTGCTTGGTTGATATATTTGCTCAACTAAGTGATTGTGTGATTAAGATAAAATTTCTATCTTCAACCAATAGTGGATGCATTTAAATGTATGTTTAATATATTGCAAGTGATGTTTTGGTGTGAAATTGGTTTGTCAAATGTTAAGTGAGATTTAATTATTGCATTAGTGTTATTTAATAGGTATTTGTTATACTTTTGTTGTCGTCTAGTTTCTAAGAATTAATTTACTATCTTTGCAATTCTATATAATTTACAATCTTTGCAATTCTATAGGATTATTTAGTTTCCAAAACTAAATGTCTAAGTCTATAATTGTTGAGGAGTGATAGATAAAGGATTCTAGTAACACCTTCAAACTCTAAAAATTCCTTGTAATGTTGAATAACTTATTCAAAGCATTTGATTGTATCTAAGTAACTTATTATCCACTCTTCTTTGCACTTTGTCTATAGTTTTTGGATTTTCCTATGTTATTTTGTTGTATGTAATTATGTTATGTTGTTCCTTGTAATTCTAGGAGAACTAAGATCATTCACCCTAGCTCTAGATCCTACTCTCTCTAGATCCTACTCTAAATTATTGAATTGTTTTTCAAATTTGGAAGCTTATTTAATGTAAATAGGATTCTCAAATAACAAAATAAATACATTGTTTGTAATCTAACTATTATACCTCTTGTCAACCTCTTGTCAATTGCTCCCTGTTTACTTCATAATAATTTTTCATTATCAACACATAAGATATGTCATCCCATAAACTCCATATTTCAAACTAGGAAATGTGCCTAATGTTGTTATATGGAAATGGGAGTTGATTAGACTACCCCTTGTTATAGCTAAAAATAATAGTTGTACCCAATGTAGTTTATTCAAATCAAATTCAAACAAATAAATACTTCGCTTTAGTGACTAGCTCCACAAGCCTGTGTCTCATTGTTCCTTTATTTTTTACTCTAACCATGGTTCAATTCACCTCTTTTATGATTTATCATCTTTATTTATTATAAGATGTTCTAATAAATTTATAAGATGTTCCTAATAAATTTCGAAGACAACTTTAGGTTAATTTCTATTTAAAATTCATTACCCCTACGTACCATATATTAATATCATAAATACATATAAATAGACATGATAAACGTGGGTTACTTTTTTTTAAACCCAAGTTCTTTTTCAATTCTATTTTTAAAATATGGCATAAACCCATAACCCTGTAGAAGTGATCCATTGAAATATAACTAATGATAACTGAAAGCATAATGATCCATGAATAACGTTGTATGCACCAACAAAATTGCAAATATACACTGTGCAATGGTAAAAAGGAAACCGTTTCTATCTTGATTTGTATTTTTAATGGTTAATGATATATTTTGTACAAACTCGTATTGTTTTCAATCTATGATATGGATATATATCACAGATTAATGATGTAGATAAATGGATTTTTATACTACAAGTTCGATAGAGTGAAATTATGTATACCAAGATCTTTTTGGTAAACATTTCATTATCCATGAAAGAATACACATTCTTCTGAAAACTTATTTTTTGGTTGTTGCTGAAATGAACTGTGTGGGTGGAATTGTGAGCAGAGATTTTGTTCTCCATATTGTGGAAGCCACATATATTTTGAATTTCATCACTTAATTTCTTTACTAATGTGTGAAACGATGGCAAAACACCATCTATTATAATTGTCAAAGACGATGACATTGAGTGTTAGGATAATTGTACTAAATATATGGTGGTTATTTCTGCATATAGAACTGAAAGAAGAAATTTTGCTGCAGAAGTTTTCTGGTAATTTTTGGTTCTAGTGAAATGAGCTTGAACTATACGCATTCCACTCCACCTCTAAAAAATAACTACCAGACTTCTGACTAAATCTAAATTGCAGGTTCTTTTAGTTATATCAGTTCAATATGTCTTGATCTGTCAACTACCAGCCTCATTGAACCTTTCAATATAGCAATTTTTGCATTCCAAAGAATTTCAGATCCTCTAGTCTTCATCAGGTCAATCTGATTCCCCCATCATTTAAAGAAATTATGGCCATTCGATTTCCCACACGACATTCTACATGATGCATCTAGTGACCCTCAGGCCCATCCATTTGAATTTTTTGGAAAACACCTTTCGATTTACCATATAACCATATGTGGTCCATCACAACTGCTCAACTTTGATGAATTATGTGTTTCAGCCGCTCAACTTTGATGAATTATGTTTTTTGGTCCTATAATTGCCTCTGCCATTGCATTTCCTTGCTAATTGGGATAATCAATAACATCACTGCCCTATATCAATCACATATTTTATTTTTTTTCTGTAAGAAAAAACAAACAAGATTTTTATTATATTAAAGTTGTTACATTTACGTGTAGATCAAGATCTTCCACATTATCTCTAATCTCACATTTTATGGAAACCTGGGCTACATTTCTTTATCTAACTATATTTATAACTTGTGGATATTTAACTTCTTACATAAAAATATGTCATTTTACTTTCAATCCCTCACCCCAATAAAATTTTCATAATTTTTTTATCTAAACATTATAGACGGGTAAGCAGAAAATGACTAAGCTATATTTGTGCATCCTCTATCATGGCTAGTTCCATTGGAAAATGTAGAGGAATATATCTTCCTTGAAGGCTTGTTGCATCCCTTTTTGGACCAAGAATCTACCATATGACTATGCTCCTTGTAGATATGCGAAAAGAATAAACTGTGGAAAATATTTATCAAAGATCATATGTGATGTATCTAGTTTATGAGCATTGGTGAACCAAAATTTGATTGCTACAATACACATTCTACAATCACTTTTGAATTTTTGAAAATGTCCAAAGAGTCAATTCCAAGCTACCTTGAACAAAATAAGATCCCCCATAGAGCTAACAACCCTAGTCTATTATTTGTTTTGTTGCCACTGCTCCAACTGAAGAGATAAAAATATTCATATTTGAAAACAATATAAACTCCAATACCACAAACCCCATTTGCTTCCACCCATAAAAAAAAACCCACTAGAAATATTTTCCAGACATCCTTCAACTGATAATTCCTCTTATATAATTTCTTCTTTATCAGCCCAACCTCCATATAAAAACCCACTATCTCCTGGAAATTGCCTCTTACATTTGTCACTATTGCTTCAAAGCTTTTACATTTCGGCTTCTCCATATCCCCATAGAATGTAAAAAGGAAAATTTAGATAATCCTTATGGTCCTTAAACCATTGAGAAAGACATAGTTCAATAGAATTCCTTTCCCACTCCACTAGAAACTTAAGCAAGTCTAATACACCATACCACAATGATACCACAAATGGACATGTCAGGGAAAGATGTACTGCATCATATTTTTCTGCTTCACATAAAACACACCTCATGGGGCCACAAGAATCCTCTTTTAAGAATATTTTCCCAAGTTAATATGTTGTCTCGTAAAACTAGGTATATAAAACGTTTCAGCTTAAGGGGGATATCCCACTTCCACAGTTTTTGAAATGATGAGCGGTCCACTCTTAGACGATGTATAGAGGATAAATAGTTGTACATGTCACTTAGCAGAATTTGTTCTTTGTGATAAATTTCATCCCATGAAAAATAATCGTCCTTATCTATCAACTCTAAGCCTTCCATGTTTAGATGAAAAATTTATACCTCCCATTCAGTGGTCAGCAATCTTGAAAGGCCAATCTCCCTTGCACTCAACCATGAGTGTGTGAGATAAATAAGACCCCTATTCACATAGATTTGGCTTAAGAAAATATAATCAATATTATGCAGATGCCAAATAGGTGGGAAAAAAAGAGTATGATTACCATTGAGACCCCTTATGGAATCCAAATCAAGCTCCACCTTATTTCCAAAATCAACCTCCAATTTCAAGTTCCCAAGCACCTAGATTTTAATCTTCATCATACTACTCCATATGAATGACATGGAGTTTTGTACCCTAGCCCCTTCTTTAATCAACATCACAAATGATTGTTTCTTAAGTATTTCTCTTTTATAATTTGTTGCCACAAACTCTCTAATTTCAAAGCCCTCCATAAATTCTTGACCAATAATACCTTATTAAAACATTTTGTATCTTTTATTCTACAAACACCATCTTCCAACCTCCTAGTAATCTCTTATGATGAACATGGTGTATTTTCATTCAACCCTCTAGACCTTCCCAAAGGAATTTTACGATATGGAATCTTTTTTCTTGTATATGTTCTTTGGAAGAGTAGATAGATGCATCCAATAGACAAAATTACCTTGAAATAATGATTATGAGCCCCATTATAGCAACAAGAATGTTGTAATTCCCAAGGCTACTAACTTAAATTATCAACCCAGGGTTTGTACAAACTTAAGATGTGTCAACGCTATATGTGTAGTATACAATGTGCCATTCTTTCGTTGATATTATGTAATGGAGTGAATTTCATGAAATCAAAGCATAAATTAATTGTAAAAATGGAAATGTTACTTTGAAAAGGAATTAATCCTAAGCAAGAACAACAATTTGTAATTGAAATCATAAGAGACGAATCTACTTTGTAAAAAGGAATATCCTAATTGGCCTTTATTCTTCCTCAATCATGGATTTAGATCCTAGGGGTCATGATTCAAGCCTAAAAGACAAAAATCAAGCTTTTGGAGCAAATCTGGTTAAGTTTACACGTGCTACAGGAGGTTTCTACAGGAGAAACAAAATTGTTATAGGTGAAACAAAACAACTATAAGAGGAGATAATTCACTGAATGACCAAGTAAATGAAATGAAAATGGTATGGGAATTTTTATTATTATTAATTATGATGTCTTAGGACTCCATTCCAAGTGGAGTCACTCCAAAATACCCCTGTTAACACACGCTAAAAATAACATAAGGTTACTACTCTAAAAACTAGAAATTCAAGAACTAATGAGCTAGTTAACCTATCAAATGTATAACTTAATCAAGTGAAAATGAATTGGGGTAAATTTTGTTATGAACTAGAAATTTTCTATGACCTAATACAATTAGAATAAACTCAATTGAAACTCCTTAACATGTTCTACAAAATCATTGGAAATTACTACTTTTTGCTACAAGGGACTTCTAGAATTCTAGGTTTGTGAACTAGTAAACCAATCCAAGTAGCTCAATCATGAATATGAATTTTAAAAGTTATTATAAATATTCATAATTACCGCGACTCTATAAATAACCTACAAATAAACTCACTTCAATCATTTAACCTAATCCTACAACAAAATAAGCATCGATACTAAATGTAGAAATAGGAAAAATAAAAATAAGAGATGCATTTGAATAAGAAGTCAAAGAATAAAAGAAAATTATACAAAAGGGCTCTAAGGCTCTTGAGATGGTCAATCCCAAGGATACTCAGATTCCTATGAAGGATACCAAGACTTAGAAGCTGAAAATGGCACTAAACCTCATTATTTGAATCAATCCAAGTACATCCCTCCTAGAAATGAAAGGGGAACTACAAAAATACAAGTTTTCTCCACAAGAAGACTAAAACTACATACCCCTAGAGGAAAATTCGAATTGGTACTTATAGAAAATGAGGAGGAAGAAATATCCTTGAAAGGAGGAAGCTTTCCCCAACAAAATCCCTCAAATAGTGGATATGGTTCCTAACACTAGAAATCTACATTAAATGATAGGGAACACATTCCTATATTTTCCCAATCACTGGAGCTCGAGAATTTGTGCAATAATATCATGATATCATGTTGATTTATTATCCAATATTGATCCTCCTATAGCAGGGATAAATTACCTAAATTATCTCATCCTCCAAATCTTCATAATTTTTCAATTATTCTCACAATTTTGTACAAAATAAATAATATTAGGCACATAATATAAAATCATCTCTAAACCTTCCTAAGAACATATTAAAGTAAAATAAAATCATTAAGTGTATAAGGAGAGCTTTAATATAACCTTTAAGTGCATAGTAAAGGTTAGATGGGCCTTAATTTGTGTCTAATTTGGAGGCCCGTCATACCCCCCTACTGAAACTGTTGCTCATCCTCTGAGCAACCTATCCAACTTCTTTCCCTGTTGTTCTTCTTTTATGGCTCAGGTGTAGTTTCATGTAATTCCCTTCCTTAGCTGAATGGAATATGATTTGGATGGTTGTCTGAATTCTACGGTTTCCATGGATAGACTTTCTTTAGTGGCAAGTTGTACCTCTTTTTTTTGCAACTGCTCTTTTAGCCTTATGTTTTCTACTTGTAGTTTATCCCTCATGATTGACTCTCTCAACCTTAAGTTGTTTAATTCCTTGCTCATTTCATTTAATTTTTCCTCCATGAGGCCCACATCTTTTACCTTTTCGGATTTTGCAATATTATCCATCTATGTGTTCTGTCTCTTTCCTTCTCCAACTCGAATAAGAGTGGTATACCAAATTTCTCAGGCATAATCCTACCTCTCTCAACATATTTGTAGTAGGATTTTAGATTGAGTGGAGGACCAGGATTTTGCTGTTCCTGGAGACCTTTTTCCTCTTATTTTGTTATGGCTGCCTCTTCCTCTAATATCTCATGTTGCTCATGTAGAAATCCCTGTTTCTCCTGTAGTAGCCCCTATTTCTCCTATATCAGTTATGTTCCTCCTATAGTAGCTTTGTTTTCTGTTTTATTAATTATGTTCCTCCTATAGTAGTTTTGTTCTTCCTGTAGCAAAATTGTCCCTTCCTCTACTGGATAATATTGGCATGCCAAGAGGTGGCGGGTCCACCTTTTATTTTTGATTTTATTATTTCTTTTATTTTTTCAATTTATTTTTTCTTTTTTTTCATTGAATGCAAAATAAAATCAGAGTGTCTTTTTGTTAACTGAGTTGGCCCTCACTTACTCCTTAGCACTCCTTGTCCTCCATCACAACTAAATTATTACCAAGCACTTCCTCAATTTCTCTTCACTTTTGCATTGTTCCTCTCCCACATGTGTGAGTGTGTTGGTGGAAAAGTGAAGCTAACTACTAGATAAGGTTGAGCTTTCTCTACTACCAATTTTAGCTATAAAAAACATTTTCCTTCAAAAAATTACAAAGTTTTTCAAGCTAAGATAAGTTTGTAAGAAAGGTTTATATGATTTCATACATCATCCGTACCCTTGATGTGTTTTTACAGGTGATAATGAGGCTGCTATATGATTCTTGAAGCTACCTTTGGTGGTTTTGAAGCTACTACTGGTAATCTATTGGAGGTCCTATTGCTAATAGCCTTGAATCTGGAGGTCTTCTAGGTTTTGTTGTTGTTGCTTCACATCGCTGGCTAAAATGTTGTTGCTTCACATCGCTGGCTAAAATGTTGTTGCTGAGATGCTCATGATGTGAGTGTTATAGTTGATGATTGACTTGATGCTTACATGGGGCTATTGGAACATTGATGAAGATGTTGGAATTATCTTTGAGGTACAAAATGTCACTTTCAGGAACCATTTTTCATTGTATGGAATCTTCTCATTGTTGATTAGAGTTCCATGATTAATATGATCAAAATATAGGTGCCACCATTGATCAGAGGTTGTTGTTGGAGATGAACACTGGTCTTGCAGCAATCTATTGAGGTCTTGTAGCTACCCAAAATTGAGGAAATGACTCTCCATTGTCTTCAAGATGATTCATTCTTCATTCTAATGTTATCAATTGTGGTCTTGTAAGGTAATTGCAGATTACTACAGGAATGTAGTTATTATTAGATCAAATAATTTTGTGATCCATAATTATATAGATGCCTTTCAGATTAATCACATAATCATGAATTGGTCAACATTTTGAACTAGCTAATGTGGTCCATCCTCAGGACAAGGTGAAGAATTAGTCGATCTTGAGGTATAAATAGTAAGGATGCATCATAGCCCAAAATATGCTGTCAAAAACTAGTCGTTAGTAAAGTAGTTAAATTAGGTAAGTAAAATAGTAAAATAATGAAATAAACTGGTTGTTAGAAATCAAATATGAAAATAAAATAAATTAGTTTAGAAATATTATATTGAGTATAAACATTATTTAAGTTTCTAAAATTATATATAGAGAATAAATTATAAGTTTTTAAATATTCTTATTATCACCAAAATAATCAGTATATCATGGTCTTAAAACCGTGATGAATGAAAAAGAAAAATCAGAACTAGCTTAGGATATATATGATTATAAACATATTTAAGTTTCTAAATGAATTTATATTTATTGTAAAGCTAATTGTTTTAAAACTAACACAAATATTAATCATATATCATAGTCTTGAATATACTCAAAGTGATTTATTTAAAGGACTATCATATAATGAATTAAATATATGATAAAATAGAATACATAACAATTATATAGAAGAATATATATAAGGCAATTAATGTTTATAATCAATATAATATTCTTAACTGCTAGTTTTAAACTAATTTATAATATTTTTATATTTTAATTTCACAGCTAGTTTATTTCATTATTTTATTACTTTATTTACCTAATTTAAGTACTTTACCAACGACTAGTTTTTGACAACATATTATGGGCTATGATGCATCCTTACTATTTATACCTTAAGAGCCACTTATTCTTCACCTTGTCTTGAAGATGAACCACATTAGCTAGTTCGAAATGTTGACCAATTCATAATTATGTGATTAATCCAAAAGGTATCTATATATAATGTAGTTATTCTCATAGAAGTCACAGAAACCCTTCTACGACAACAATATCCTTAAGATAATGCTTCCAAAAACACTGATAATTAATGATCAATCTATGGACAAGGATCAAAAACCTTTGTTGCGGTGAAAGTAATGGAGGAAGGGGTGAAAATGGAGATTTTTCATGGATAGTGGTGAAAATGAGGGTGGATAAGAGGTCAAGTGGTGTGGAAGATGAATGATGAGGCTATGGTGGACCTATATCAAAATTTATTAAAAGACACATGACCTTTTGGCCTCTTTCTCCAATCAGATTTGCCTCCTGTAGCATTTTAGGCTCCTCCTATAGCATTTTAGGACAACCCCTTGTAGAAAAATTGTTTTATCCATATCTCTCAAATGGTAGAGTGGATTGACCTATTTTTTTTAGAATGTTTCCATCATGCTTATGCACCTCCCCATAAAATAATTTGCCAATGGATGCATGAATCACTAGAAAAAATAAAAATAGTTGTAGGTGATTTAGTGTTATTACAATAAACCTTAATTGACTTCAGACTACAACATTAATTGTCAACCCAGGGTAGGTATTGCTATTTCAATGGAGTTCACACTATCTATGTCGATACACTCTAGCCAAGCATAAAAAGGTGTAGAGATGCTGTAAAAGATGTCGTTGATATAAATCGTGAATCAAACCATGCATGTAGATACAAAATCACTCTATAGAATTAAATCACAACTTGCAGCTATTGAAATAAAGGTGCGCCACACAAGAACTGACATCTATTCTAGTTGGTTATTATTGCTCTATTTTTAACTCTGTGTAATAGCATAAGATAAATAGAAACAACAACAAATGCAATCACAACTTGTACAAAAACAACGAGAAACCATAAATCAATAAACTAAACTAAAATGTACACCACTTAATCACTGCAATCGTTGCCAAAGAGGAGGGCCCTTCCTCCTCAGTCGGGCCCAGGATGAACACAAAAAGTGATTAACTAATCAATTGGAACTAACAACATCACTGTGCCAATTGATATTGAATAAGTTCATGATTACAGAAACAGAGTAACCGTACTCTTCTATATGTCGTCTGCTAATACATAAAAAGTCAAGTCCTTTATAATTATTACAACCCAAAAATTAGAAATCAGATCAATTGAGATTCTCGATTTTCATGCTAATCAAAAATAAAGAAGTTCCAACTTATTACTAAAAAATATACATCAGTTGAAACTGCATGAGTCTTGTTGCTTTAGGAATAAACAATCCTATTGCCAACACCTGTTATGTGGAATAGTACCCACATTTCCAACTTCGGTGCAACAACTTTGAGCAAATGGTGGTTTGGGATGACGCGACATAACTGACAATAGCACTGTTGATGTGATGATGGATTCATGCAAGGTGTAACAACATCCGATTTGTAACAACAACTTGTAACAACATCCAATGTCTAACAACAATATGTAACAACACCTAGTATATAACAGCTGTCTGTAACAACACTCAATGTGTAACAACGAATTATTCTACCCTCTCCTACAATTAATCCTTGTAGCATGTCTGCTTCATAATTTCATTCACATGAGCTAGCACCTGAAAAAGATGGAATTCCCAAAATACTTCTTCAATGCTCTCCCAGTTAGCCACAAAAAGGAATAAAGCCTCGTATTATTCGGTAAAATACAACAAAGTAACATGACAGTAAAATGGATTAAAAAGATAAGAAAACAGAGAGTTTTGTCATATAAGGACACAGGATTGGAGGATAGAAATGTCAAAACAGGGGAAAGAATGTGCAAAAAAATAGGTAAAAAACCACACCCAACATCTCCCCCCAACTGAAGCTACTACATGTCCCCATGTAGAATCTCAATTCCTTCTACTGTGCCCCCGGTGGAAATCTATGAAATTGTAGGCACCAATAATATCATCTCTCAGAGCTCTGAATCATTGGTCATCCATTAAATCATGTGGCCAAGCTTCCTCTTCATAATCACACAACCGATAATCAGGATGATACTCCTCCAATGGCAACCAGATCAAAGGGAATTTGAACCTGAGGCCAATCCAGAACACCACCAATGTTAGCACAATCTGAGCATATTTCAACACCCGTGTAACAACAACCACAAAGTTATCATACTCAAAGGGGTCTCCTTCCTACAATTTCGCACTACAGGCCTTAGTGCACTTGAGACACCCAACCAGTGCTTGGCTCCTCACGTTTGCAAAGAAGTTGAGGTAGATCCTTACGATTCTCCTTCTGTGAATGGCTGATTGATCTCTAATTTCTAGATTGCTAAAGAACCATCTGAACTCTCGCCAGAGTTCGTAAGCTATTCCTAATTCATCCCTGACCCACACTGCTGTCTTTTCTTCATTGATCTCTATTGTTTTCTTGGCCAGTTTCCACTCAATCTGATTCCTTATAAATCAGAGGAATGCCCGCAGCTGCAAGTCTCCCATGAAATAAATGACACTCACCAACATCCTTGTTCTCACATGTTCACACATCATATTGTGCAAGAACATCTTGCAAAACAAATTCTGATCATAAAAATCATAGGAACAGAAAATTTCCAAGAAAGTATGAGTTAAAGAACCCATATAGGACATGTTCTCACAAACTTCCCTTAACTGGAATAAGTAGTAACATTCCCATAGGAACAAATGGTATGATGGTGCATTCTCCTACATGCTAGCAGGTTTAGAACAAGGTCATGGAGTTTGGTCTTATCAAACATTAGGTGGAGACCTCCCGATGCAACTAATGCAGCTATTCATCCTTTTTATTCATAATTTCTTTATACATCTGTGCCTCCTCTTCTCTTTCCCATTCTTTTTTTAACCATTTTTCTCTTAGGGAATCCATCTTTCTCTTATGTGCCTTGAGTGGAATCACCCCCTCCTGCAAAGAGAGTGCCAACTACTTCCCGTTTTGTAGCTCTACCAATATAAAAAATTTCTCGGAATAGCATCCTCCAATAGGACCCAACATTCCCCCACATGAATCATCAATTAAAGGTGTAGCAGCATCTTGGGGGTGAAACTGTCCCACCTCCGCTGCTGGTTCTTGTGTTACAGTAGCTTCGCTAGTGGGTTTTATCATCGTTTCTTTATTTTCCTGGTCAACTTCCATTTTTACTACTGGTTCTTATGTGATAATAGCAATATCCATAGGCTTCTATTCATCGTTTTCCTTCGGACCAAATTCGATTTGTGCTGCTGGTTCTTGTGTAACAAAAACAATGACATTGTCTCATGGATATTATCTTTTCCTTCCACCTATTGTCTCATTTCCTCCTCCACTATTGTTCTTGGTGAAACAACAGTGTTAGCGAAGGGTTCTTGTGTATCCATTTCTTGATCACTCCCTATGGACTATGTTGTCTCAGTTGTTGGTTCTTATGTATCAGCAACGACCTTGACTGGTTCTAGTGTAACAACTTCCAAGTTTTTAGTTTGAATCCCCCTCGAGATAGTGTCTGCTGCACAGTCTTTGAATCTGTCTTCCACTAACTTCTCAACATAGGCTACACACGGAGTGCCTGATATTTCTCACTCTCCGGTCTTGTCCATGGCCTCTGCCAAAGTATCGAGCTCTGGGGCTCTTGGCTTTGGCTTTCCTACTGCTAGTTGTTCCCTCAATTCTTTAATTTCTTTTTCTCAAATATCAATTTCCGACAGCAAAGACTGGGTTTCACTCTTACCAGGTGAAGGAGGTTTTTCTGGCTGAGCTTGCTCCTGATCCTTCTACTTGACTACTTCTTCATCCTTTCCTGACATGGATGGGGACTTTGGGCAGCCACTAACCCTTATTATCTACTTTGGCATTTTGTCACTAATTGATTTATCAACCGACTTCTTGCTGATCCTCACTGTTGAGGACTGAGGTTGCTCTTTTGTCACTTCTGGAGTTTCCCCAGCCATATCTATTTGCCTTCTACGAGTGGTCCTGAGCCTTTTCCACATGATTTCTTCCCAATTCTTTCCCTGTCAGCTCAAGGCATCCAACACAATGAGTTTAATGAGGCCATGGTTCGTAACACACATTTCCAGATGTGCAACCATTTTCACTGCCGCAACCATGTGCCTAATATTGCCCAACAAGAAATAAGGAAGGTTGATTAGCTGCTGATGGCGGAGATGGTTCAACAATGGGAAATAGTAATTAAACACAATTGTTTCCCTTCCCTCACAAGTAATGTACTTAATGAGGAAGAGAGCAACATATGCCGACGATTGGGGGAGTGATAGCCTATCAATTCCCCTTCCTTTCTTAACCAACGACTCACTTTCCTGAAGAAAATCCCCTTTCAGTGAGGGTTCATTAACCTTCCTAGTAAACCATCTCTTCCCTTTTGCTGGTAATCCTGTTACTTTGGTGATAACTTCTTCTATGACCTCCAATTTCAATCCTTTGACTTCCTTCTGGTTTCCTTCCAGGTACTTTGCAAATTCCATGGGCACACCATTGTCCGATCCTTCCAATCTCTAGAAGAATTCGAACCAGCCTGCATCATTGAAAACCTGGAATGCTTCAGGGCAACCTTCCAGGGCTTTTGTGGACCTTGGCTCATGCCATATTGCTTCTCCTTCCATTTCCTATGCAATTCAGTGTTTTTCCACCTGCTTATCCTTCCCTCTGGCACACACTCTAGCTATTTCAGACTGTACTGCTACCTTCCTCCTCTCTGAACACTCTGAATGGGGATTCGGTGCTTCCAGCAGGGTTAAATGGCAGGGTGGCAGGGTGGCACAGGTGAAGATTTTGGATTAATATTTGGCACGCATAGTTCATACTCCTTAATGAATTTTCCTTAAGTGAGTCATGGAGAGGTTTCGTCAATGGTGCCCTTACCTGTTTTGGTATGATTCGACATTAAATAATGATAACTACGGGTCACATGCCTTAATTTATGGATTTTTCAAATAATTACAAATCATGCGACGATCATGTTGTGATGTGATTCATTCCCCCAATTTAATTATGATAGCCATCCTTGGCCGTCAATAGTTATGTTAAGTTTCCATAATTAGGAAATAAAACAAATTCATTATTGCCTTTTTGATGACATACCTAGGTGACGTGAAATGAGGTAATGGGTGGTGTGATGTCGAATCATCCTCGGGAAGTGAGACGTAAGAGCTTAAATTTGATGATGAGGCTCACCGTGATGTTTTTGTTGTTTATTACAATAAAATATCTTATTATATTCCTAAAAAGTTGTCAGTTGTTACATGTGTAACAACGAAGATGACTGATGTATATCAATTTAATATCTTCAAACAAAATATTGTGTAAGAACACTAATCGCATGATATACTTTGGAATAACAAATGCTGTTACAGAGGGTGTAATAGCCGCCACCAGGTGGTTTTCAATTGCTACAAAAGTGTTTGTCTGCGCCTGAGAAAGGTTTTCACAGCTAGATTATTCTTATTATTGCTTTTTTTTTTTGGACAGTGTAATAGTTGCCATCAGGTGGTTTTCAGCTGTTACACTTATTGGAAAAATTAAAATTTTTGTAGCATAGGGGGGCTTTCCCCTATTCTCGTAATTTGTAGATCCAAATTTGTGACAATGTTGACAAATGAATCCTTTGAGGTAGGTTTGTGATACAACCTAAGACGATTCCTATTTGAAAGTAATGATGTCCTTGCACTGTCAATGGATACCAAATTTACAGTCCCATTTCCAAAGGCTGCATCTACCTCATAAGGACCTATCTATCTAGTTTAGAGATTACCCTTGAAGTCTTTATACCTTGAGTCGTATAAGAGAGCCAAATATCCTTTCATAAACCATGTCTTCTTTATAAATATGTCATGCCACTTAACTCTTTGCTGCTGGATAACAACCAACTGTTTCTCCTCTAATTAATTGAGTTGGTTCAATCTCTGCCTTTGTGCTATAGCAAAATCCAAATTGACCTGCAATGCTATCCTTAGTTTTTTGATTTCAAATTAAATGGGGAATAAAGGGTTCTTGCCATACACAAGTTCATATGGTGAGAATCTAGTGGTGTCCCTCCATGTAGTCCTCTATGCCCATAACACTTCTAGAAGTTTGTCAACCCAGTTTCTTCGACGACTAGCCAAAGTCTTAGTAAGGATTCCCTCAATGAATTTATTAGTGCTTTCTACCTAGCGATTTTCCTGTGGATGATAAGGCGTTGTGATTCTGTGATGGATTTTATATTTTTCAAGAAACTCCCAGATCTTATGAGATGTGAACTATGGTCCTCCTTCTGTGACTATCTCTCTAGGTATGCCAAACCAGAATTTACATAAGCTATTCATCAGCTCGAAAATATCTCAAATTTTTATTGTTTAATAAGTAACCATAAGATATAAAATTAATTTCAAATTCAAAGAGAAAGGTTTCTAGATCTTCTAACCTCATACCATGGAAGTTGGGAAGGAACGATGGAGGGATGTTCTTCATATCCACACTAACATTAGTATCTTGAAAGGGAAATCCAAGAGGATCTTCTTCATTATCATCATCTCCATCCATTTCTTCAACCTTCTCTGTCACCTTCTTTTCTTCTACCTACAAAAGTGGATGGTGAAGTGGATATTACTGCATTGTGTGATCAAATGAGTTGGGGGGGGAGGCATTGGTGTTGGAGAATTATTTTTAATTTTTTTTGAACAAGAATACTAATGCAATGAAATATTCTGTTTTTGAAATGAAATATGCCTACTGCAAATATTTTTCATTTTTGCATAAAGTGAAAAAAATGAATCAACTAGGGAAGATAACAATATGTACTTTGACACCTCCCTAGAAACGGTGCCAAAATGTGATGAGCCCTAGTATTGCAACAAGAATGCTACAACTTCCAAGGCTACCATCTTAAATTATCAACCCAGGGTTTGTCCAAACTTAAGAGGTGTAAACATTATATGTGCAACATACAATGTCCCCTTGTTTTGTTGATATGACGTAATGAGTGAATTTCATGAAATCAAAGCCTAAATTGATTGCAGAAATGGAAACATTACTTTGAAAAGAAATTAATCCTATGCAAGAACAAGAATAATTTCATTGAAATCATAAGAGCATGAATTCAAATAAATATTCTTGGTCTACTTTGTAAAAATGCATGTTATAATTGGTGTTTATTCTTCCTAAATCATGAATTTAGATCATAGAGATCATGATACAAGCCTAAGAGACAAAAACTAAGATTTTGGAGCAAATATGGTCAAGTTTACATGTACTATAGGAGGTTGCTACAGGTGAAACAAAATTGCTACACTCAAAATAAAATTGCTACAAGAGGATATAATTCACGGAACTACCAAGTAAATAAAATTAAAATGGGATGGGAATTTTTTTATTTATTGATTAGGAGGTCTTAGGACTCCATTTCAGGTGGAATCAGTCCAAAATACCACTATTAACACATGCTAAAAAATAGTAGAAAATTACCACTCTTAAAACTAGAAATTGAAGAACTAGTTAGCTAGTTAACCTATCAAATGTCTAACCTAATAGAGTGAACATGAATTGGCGTAATTTTTTTTATTAACTTTTTTTTTTTTTTGACATAATCCAAGTGGAAAAAAATCAATTGAAGCTCATTAACATGGTCTAAAAAATAACATAAAATTAATACTTTTTGCTACAAGGGACTTCAAGAAATTCTAGATTTATGAAATAGTAAACCAATCCAAGTAGATCAATGATGAGTATGAATTTTAAAATATATTATAAGGACACATCATGTTTTTGACTTTATAAGTAACCAACAAAACAACTCACTTCAATCATTTAACCCAATCCTACAGTAAAGGAAACATCAATACTAAATGTAGAAATAAGAAAAACAAGAATAAGAGATGCATGCGAATAAGAAGTGAAAAGAAGAAAATAAAGTTATACAAAAAGGATTTAAGGATACTGGGATGGTGAAGCCCAAGGATAATCATATTCCTATGAAGGATACCAAGATTTAGAAGCTAAAATGGCACCAAGCTTCATTATTGGAATCAATCCAAGTACATCCCTACTAGAAATGAAAGTGGAGCTACACAAATACAAGTTTTCTCCATGAGAATACTAAAAATACATGCTACTAGAGGAAAAATCAAATTTTTATTTATAAAAAATGATGAGAAATCATTCTCCTTAAAAGGAGGAAGATTTCCCCTCTAAAATCCCTCAAATATTGGATTTGGTTCCCAACACTAGGAATCTGCACTAAATTATAGGGAACACATTCGTAGATTTTCTCAATCACTAGAGCTCCAGAATTTGTGGAATAATTTCATGATATAATGTTGAATTATTATCAAATCTTCATCCTCATGTAGCAGGGATAAATTCCCTAAATTATCTCATCCTCTAAGTCTTCATAATCCGCTAAATATTGTAAAATAAATAATATTAGGCACATAATATGTAATCATCTCTAAACCTTCCTAAGAACATATTAAAGAAAAAAAATTATTAGGTTTAGAAGGAGAGGTTTAATATATCTTCAAGTGCCTATGAAAGGTTGTGTTCCTTAACTTGTGTCTAATTTGGAGTCCCACCCAATGAATTGATCAAAATCAACATTCCCCCCATGGTAAACCATTTGTTTGACCAACTAGGCAATCTTTTGTCGAAATTCCTAATCAACCATTCCTAATATTCAATCCCATAGTTGGTTGGTTTCAAAATGAAACTGAGATACCTAAATTTGTTATGGAAATATATAACTTGCACCCCAATTTTTTTTGAAATATCCAAAGTCGAAGCCTCATTTGATATAGCAGTGACCAAGGCAAGTTTGGATTTGTTCATATATAGGCTTGAAGCCTCTACAAAGGAAGAGAGGATATGATGAAAAAAAATACATACAATAATATAAATCTCGACCATAAAAAGGACATCATCCAAAAACATGAGATGTGTGACGATAATTTTTTTGGACACCTTGCACCCATAAATAAAACCTTTAGATCATTGTAGAGTGATCCTCCTAACTAGTACATTAATGACCCGTAAGAGCATGAGAGGAGAAAAATCACAACCCTATATTAAGCCTCTCAAATATTTGAAGAAACTAGTAGCATATCCATTTATTAAGACTGCAAAAGTTACTGAACAAATAAACACCATAATCCAATTCACAACATGAAACCTAAGACCAATCCTATGAAGGATCATTTTCAAGAACTCATAATCTACACTTTCACAAGCCTTTATCAGCTCTATTCTCTAAAGCCATGCATCCATCTTCCATACTTTGATCAAATGAATGCATTCTTGGTTGGTTGTTACTGCATCCTGAATTTGTTTGTTATCCAGAAACTTGAGTTGCTCGACAGAGTTGTATTTGGACATTGTGGCTATGATCTTTGAAATCATCTTGTAAGTCATGTTGCATAAAGAAATGGGTCTATAATAAACAAATTAGGATGTTATCGATACCTTTGGAATTAGATCTATGGAAGTCGCATTGAGGGAATTAGTCATCAGACATTGTGATCAAAACTCCTTGGAAATTTCTAGTATATCCAAACTCATGATGTCAGAAAAGTGTAAAAATAACTCCACAGTCCATCTGTGCAGGTGAGGACTATTATCCTTGGCCATAGATTTTAAAACTAATATTAATTCTTCCATAGATACTGGGCTTCCAATATTCTCACTCTCCTCTCATTGAACATTTTAGGGTACAGATTAATGAAGTCCATTAGGTTTTCAAAATCAGACTCTTTCATTTCTTTATATTGGTTGTTGAAATGATGAAGCACTTCCTATTGTAACTTCTTCTGAGTTGAAATGTAATCACCTACTCCATCCAAAATCCCCCAAATGAAGTTTTGTTTGCTTCTTTTTGATGCATGTTTGTGGAAAAAAAAAATAGAGTTTTTTCCTACTTTAGCCACCCAAATGGCATGAATTTTCAAACATCACTCCTCCTCCTTAAACTTTAGGATTAATTGTTTGCGGTCCTCAAGGATCAGGATATTATGTTTGTAATCCTCAAAGAAATAATCTAAGTCTGTTAGATCATTTAGTTCCTTTATTTGTTTGCCTAAAAAAACCAACTATTTTAAGTGTTCCTTCCTTCCCCCCTTTCCCATTTGCGTACCTCCTATTTAGATTTCTTAAATTTAGACATACAATCTCCATCTTGGGAGAAACCACTTGGGATATTTTCTTATTCCAGGATTACCTTACCAACCCATAAAAATACTTATCCTTTAACCAATACAGTTAAATTTTAATGGAGAACCATTTTGAACAAAAACTCATGTCCATTGCAGAAATATAGAGTTGTTGTCGAACATATTGGAATTTGAAACAAAAGATCAAATGTTGTCCAAATTTTTGACCAAACCGATGTTCACTACGAATAAATCCAACCTCTTTGAGATCCATTTAATCCTGAAACAATGATTCCTCCATGTCGCTCTGTTTAGATTAAGAGTAATGTCTACTAACAAATTGTCTTAAAACATAACATTGAAATATTCACCCATCACATCCATCTTACCCTTGACTCTCCATATATCATTAGTTGACAATGTAAAATTAATATTTCCATCCAAAATTACAGAACTCAATTTACGCATGCCAAAACTATCAATGTGGCTCCAAAAATCCCTTCTGGCAGAAGATTGAGCATACATGTAGAGGATATGGATGCAGTCATTAGAAGTTCTAAGAAAAATAGATAGAATGATTACTGCACAAGATTATGTGCTTGATGATTAATAATACCTTGATCCCAAAGAGATTTTAGACCCCAGAATGTCCAGTATCGTTAGTAGCACAAACATACCATCCAAGACAAGTTTTTAGTAAATATTCCCATGCCTTGTTCCGAGACACCATGTTCTCATGTATTAGGATGAATACATGCTTCTGAACCTTTATAAGATATTGAAGACAATTTATTGTCAAGTGTTCCCCAAACTCGTGTTATTGATGGACACAATGACCATGAAGGCATGAATGCAACTAGTAAAATCCCTCTAAGGACCCATGAATGAGACACATCATAAATCATTGTCTTACGTTTGAACAATAATGGATCTCCATGTGCCTCTTGATATGAAGAGGTCAAAGCATATGTTATTTGGAAGCAAAAATACACCTTCTCAAATTGGCCCCTTCTTCTTCTTAATGGTCACATATTTCTAGGAGCCAAGGCTGATGTTAACCTCCTTTGAAGGGAAAAGGGATTTATTGATGGTCAATGGTTCTAGCTCAACAGTCTCGATATGCTCTAGAAACCCCAAATATGAATCAACCAAAATTGGTGAATCTTTCCTCTTAGAGAATGAACTAATCTAGATAGGATAAAGATGAAAGTTCACCATCTCTTGGCAAGACCCCACCTTTGAGACAAATTATGGGACCATTGGGGAGGAAATATGGCATGGGAGGCTGAAAAACTAAATTTCATATTATATTTTAAAGAAAATGATAAGTGGGATTAAGTCACTTCTCTTCCTAATAACAGGGTTCACACAAGCATAAAAAATACCATGATCTTTATCCAAAAACCCACTTGATAGTAAATTCCCACATTTTTCAGAAACAACAACACAATTTCCAATAAGATGTGGAAGAGGGAAAATTGGGGAAGTAACTGGAACCACATGACTTGTTGAATCCCATTTCCGCGACGATGCCTTATGATCCTTCCAATGAGATAGATCCTTGTAATTAGATTGACTATCGTTTGATAGACATGAATCCACAAGTCTTCATGGAAATGCTGCAATTAGGTGTCTTTTCACGTGATAACCCAAGAAGCAAAAAGGAACCTCGCAATAATCGACACTCTACTTGAATGAATGGGGACTCTAATAAAGCTCGATCATTTTAGGTAAGGTCCCAAAGAAATACAACTCAACAAGCACCCAAGCTATCATTTTATCCAACATACCCAAAATCCCTTCATCCATGTGAAAAAAAATGTAATGGAAATTGCTATCACCATAATCGCCTTCTTAGACCACAACTCCAATGGGAGACCAAGAAGCTTAGGCCATAAAAGTTTCCTCTGAAAAACTTCCTTGATACCAACATTGTAATGTCAAGAATCCCCACCCTCTAATGCAAGGGACCATTGCGATTTTCTCCACATCCACCAAGTGGAGAAAATGGCAACAATGCCACCCATTAAAAAGGATGCTAACTTTTGGCCTATAGTTAAGGATGGGAACCCCACTTCTCTCCACCCAACCCTCATATGTTCACCATTCATCTGATAAAATTCCAATTACCAATCAAAGCCCTTTTCGTAAGAGCCTCCACTATGTCTCAATATACATCCAGCCCAAAAATGAGACATTGTATTTTATCTGTTACACCTTATTTCTCCTTCCATGAGCCTTTTAACCATATTGAGGATAAAATTATGCCTCTGATTGCCCTCTATTCTATTCAATACCATATTATTAACAATTGCATGTGTAAGAATCTATTGAGCAGTCAAAAATAGGCATATCACCATGTGTCTACTCACAACTTCTAATTTACCCAAGTCCACTGTCAAATCTGCCACCTCCTAGATATGACATGCTTAATCAATTAGAGCTGGTAGTGGTATTTGATCTGGTAATAGAATGTACTCCATATTCGCTTGTGCCATTAATCTATTGTAAAACTTGCAAGATTGATACAGTATACAACTATTGATGAAAGTTTGAAGTAATTTAAGGCATGATTTCTTCCCACCAAAATGGGATCATCTCAAACCTAGGTTCGAAGGCTAATGCACCCTCAGATTTAAAAAAAGGAGGACATTTTTTTTATACTTTGTATTCAAATCTATTATTTTAATACTTGTGTCCTATTATCCAATATATTATTTCATATTTGTGGGTTAGTATGTGAGGGCGAGGGAAGGAAATGAGTGATAGCATTTGACAAAGAAATATTTTAATGAGACTTGACTTTATATGGTACCTTATTGTTAACATTTTTATCAAAATCAATCGCCATGGGAAATATATGAAATTCTAAACTCAACGGTGCGGTTTGAAAAACATGGTGCCTTTTTGATGGTTTTAATGAAGATGGTTATGGATTTTTTTGGGTTTAATGAGAAAATTATTGTTTATTAAATTGTATTCCCACATATCGTCTCACACAGATGGGCATATATATAATTACAATATATTTATATATATATAAAATATGAAATTAGTTACAAAGTTATTGAGCACAGAGCAAGGGTGATTGGAAATTTTACTTTCTAAAAGAAACTTAGCATCATTTAAAACATTAAAACGTTTTATAGTAGAGAGTTGAAAAGTTGCAATTGTTGTAAGAAAGATAGTTAAAGGTTAGGTAAGAAGAAAAATTTGTAAACTTATTTTTAAAATCATGTTTTTCTAATGGAAATATAATTATTAATTGTGAGCTAATAATTGTATCAAAAAATAATATAAAAGTCATTTTGTGGGTGGTGGATGTATTCTAGACTTGTCTTGAAACTATAATAAATGGGTGCAAAGATCACAACTGTATGCTCATGTGTGGTTGAATATATTTTTTGTATTCTTAATGTTAGATATTCTATGGTTAGAGTTTGGCACATACTTAAATTGGCAAAAAAAATAAACCTGCAATATTCTTGCACTCTTAAACAACATGGTAATGGTAATGGTAGTGATTGAGTTTTTTGATATCCTCTCATACTTATTAGCTTCATAAATAAGTAAATGTTTTATCACTTCATATATTTGAAAGACGTGACAAATTTTGAATCATTAAGAGCAACATTTCTTTGATTGATGAGTTGATTAAATCACTGAATTGTAAAAATTCAAAAAGAAGGATAAACCATTGGATTGAAGAAAGGAATAATTGCATGACACCCTTTCAAGTAAACAAGGTGTTTTTATTTTCAATATTATAAAATAAATGATTAATAAAAAATAAAATTGTGTAAATTTTTATAAATTATTTCCTAAAATTGAATAAGGAGATTATTTTTTATCAAAGTCAATTTATTTTAACATATCAGTGTGTTACTAGTAATAACCAACAACCTAGTGTGGTACTAGTAATACCCATCACCCTAATGCTTTCCTGGATGAGTATAAGAGAATATGAAAAGTGAGAAATATAGAATGGATGAAGGAGGAAATGTTTTTTAAAATTCCATGTAAGAAGTTAAATAATTACATGACCCCCTACATGATCCTGATAATTTGGTTCTTAATATTTAAAATAAAATGGATTTAGAGAATAAATTTATTGAAGTGCTTAAATTAAAACTAACTTGAAAGGAGGGGTAGACTATACTTTTGGATAATTTCCTAGTGATGGAATAAAAAACAAAAAATTTCCATATGAATATTTTGGGCATGATTGAGGCCCAATTCCACATGTATTTTCAATTAAAACTTGAGTTAAATATTCTACTCTATACACCTGAAGGGGGAGTACATTGATTGAGAAAAAAACTATTCACCTTCTAAGGAGAAGTACATTGTGAAAATGGTTAGTGGCCAACCAAAACCACTATATACATTCATTAGATTGGTCATTGGTGAACCAAAAAATTAAATAAAATGACAAACTAGCTAATTAAAAATAATAAAAATGCTCAAACATGGATCTCTTCCACATACTTCTCACCTTGAGTTTAATGGGGGTAATATTAATGATGATAGTTAGCATTCAAGCTTTGAAGTCTTGTCCATCAAAATCCAATTACAATTTGAGAATTCCACCATGGAAATCAAGATCCTCAATAAGACATCTAAAGTTTAATCAATCGATCTCATCAAACCAATGTATTTTGAGAGATCTATCATCTACCAAGGAATATAGAATCCTCCCATTGATCTCCAATTATTCCATAGGTTGTTGATCAATAACTAATTGTGTCTAATTTCATAAAGCATGTTGTGGATCCCATTTATTTGCTATTAGTAGAATAGTAATCTTATTTGTTCACTAATTAGTAAAAGAAACCAATGTAACACACCCAACCACCTAATGTTACATTAATGTTTTGGGGCATAATGAGATCTAACCGTGAAGGATTAGTATGAAGATGAGTTTACCAAAATATGTGTGTTCATGCATCACCTAAAATCATAAATATGATACTACCATTTTCTTCTACTTGCCAAGAGCTTTCCAATGATATTAATTTCATCTCATTTTGAACTCTAGGAACAACATTATGCATATTTGAATATTTACCCCTTAAGGTCCACATAAAAATCCATACATGCCACATGGATGACATGTGGAAGCCCTTATTCATGTGTCAACCCCAGACTATTTCATGTCCTCGACCCACTTGTCACATAAGACCCTACCGTACCAACATTTTCCATGAAATGGACCTTATCCAAATCAACAAGGGATTTTAGTATGTTCATAATATGGTATAGTTGAAACATTGATATCTTGATATGCGTATAAGCCCTCTATTTTTTTAGTATATTTAAGTGTTTATATTTGTTGATGTGCAATATGGTTATTCCCATAAAGCTCCAAATTAATATGCCAATATATGATATCCTCCGATATGAAATACTGAGATACTGATAATTCATTTTAACTACAAACCTTTGCTTTTTACCAATAGGATGATAGCCTATAGGATTACTCATGACACGACCTAATTTCATTAACACCTAATCATAATTTGACACATGGCAGATGCTAATGTGCTATGCATGTGGCATTGTTGATGGGTCTATTAGGATATTGGGATATCAAAGGTTTTCCAATGCTTAAGCCTTATAGTGTCTTGATATTCCAATATGTCAATATGGTGGCCCTAAATGCCACATCATTCTCCAACATCCAATCACCTCTTTTCATATGGTACATGTTGACATGTCCCCTATCATGTGGCCCCACTGATGTGTGCCACATGTCACTCATATATTTTTAGGGGCATGCTAAAAAGACTAAATTTGGCTAGAATGTGTTTCATACGTGGAATTTCCACATCATCATTCATGGCAGCATCATGAAATCATCCTTAAATATTCCGTGATATTTTGATACTCAAGTATTTTAGACTATCAATTAATGCACCTGGTTAACATAATCATTTTTTATCTAGGGTAGGTCCATAAACTAGTGTCACACCATATCATAGTTTCTCCAAAATTTGTTTCCAACATTCTTCCTAGGCCCGTTATCCAAAAACCCCCTTTCAACTAGATTTTGTTCATGTATCCCATTGGGACATGTGAACAAGGTTTAAGGACAATATTATAAACTCCAAATTTCTAAGGAAAACTTGGTAATTGTACCTAGTTTCACTTCCAACGATCATAAAAGTCTTCAACCACTTACAAAAAAAGCCCACTACCTTCAACTAGACAACTTCAATCCTCCTTATCTTGAATTCTTATATTGTAGGGAGGCCTTCATGTTAGATTATATCCATAAGCAGATGGTGTATTAAGCTCTGGTTGCCACATAGGTTTTACTCCATGATTCTACTGCACTTAGTGATTCATCATGAAAGCTTTCATAAAATAGGAATTACATGTAGCCATTATAGCCAAAGTTAACTTCCCTATTCAGGTGGAATACAACACACAATGATATCTATTAACATAATAGAAAGGCTTCCATTTCATATAGAATTCATATCCATAAAGAAATACATATCAAATTTTAACAAATCCATGTTAATCAGTCAACATACCAATCACACATATTCAATAGGACAATACAACAACTTTTAGCCCGCCAATGCATACATGCATAGTGAATTCCACATACTGTAGAAACATGAATAATTATATAGAAATCAAATTTCATTTACAAGGAATAAAATTATTTGTTCCACTTGAATTTGATGGTAATTGAAGAAGCGAAATCACTCTCCACCCAAGTATAGACATAACTACACTGCATGTTTGTTTTAGATAAAATCCCTTAAGCTAGATCCAATTTATTAAGGGTGTTTCACTTAGTGAATTTCAACCAAAGGTCAAATCAAGGTATACAGTGTGAATTTCATTCTCCTTAACTTTAGGAAGCAAGGATACTACCTCTCAAGCATTGAGTCTAGGATAATCACATAGAAAAATATGGCCTCGAAAGGCCTGCAAAGCACAAAAAGTTACTACTTCACCAATTCTTAAAATCCCTTAATGATACTCCTCTTTAGTGTTTCACATGCCCAAAAACACCAAAAAATTAGTTCCTCTCGGTCTATCTTCGTTAGTCTAAGGTCTTGATCATTAGTTTCCTCAACTAACATAATTCATGCATGGGATTTTTTGTATAGCTTCCAAAACTATGTTTATAAGTCACTTACACATGATGGGATCACAAAGTACTAACACTATGTGGTGTATGATTGGTTTACAAAGATCCATGTCCACAATCACATGCACTCTCCCCAATGTTTGATGTCAAATTGGTTACAATGGCTAGTCTTTTTCCTTCTTGGGATATAGAGTCAACTGTGGCCTACTTCATGGTATGAAACTCATGCTTAGAGAAATATGGTATATCATTCCCCATCTCTCCCATAATTCCAATGGAAATTGGTAGTTCAAATAGAACATTAAGTGTCAAAATGATTAATTTTAGGAAAGAAAAGAAACTTCTGAATGCCCTTATAAGCTTCAATAATTTGTAATTTATGTTACACCAAGTAGTCTTGGAAAGATATCCATGATATTCCTACCACATTATCACTCTTCAATTACATTTACAAAATATGGAATTAGAAAAGGGATACTATAATCTCTAGCCCCTAAAAGGAAAATTGTCCTGAGCGTTCTAGAATTTGTATAATCAAATTTATAAATAGAAAAACAATTGGGTATGTATTTCTAATATCATCCTCCAATTCCCATGTTGCTTCATCTTGTCCAAGGTGCCTCCATTGCACATTGACCTACATGATGACTTGACTTCAAAGTGTGGCCTCACACCTATTGAGTATGCACTGAGGTTCAAGATGAAATTCTTCTCTTGGTTACACATGTATCAAAGTACAATTAATAATATTATTATCATCATGTTTGTATATTTTAAGGAAGAATATATAAATCACATAAAATGCCTTCAATATGGAATGCAAGGAAAGTTTGTATGTTGCTGACCCTACTCTCTACATGATATGGAAGGGTCTGCAATATCTTGGTGCTAGCTTATCACATGACACCACTTTTATGGAACTTCTCTTTGGTCTTGTTTATAGAATTACATGATCTACTACTCGAAATCTGTTATGAATCATATTCCGGTCTACATAATTATTTTTCCATTCTTAAGTTATCTTCAATTTCTGCTTTATGTTGATTACTTACTGTTCCATTTCCTTTAACATATCTAGCCCAAGTGCGACTCTATCCATTGTATTATCCCAACTAATTGGGATATTTCAATTTTGGACATAGAGGGCTTCAAAATAACTCATATTTAGTGAATCTTAATAGCAATTATAGTAAGAAAATTCTACGAGAAGCATAAATTATTCCCACCTCTTTGGTTGGTGCATAACATACATTCTGAGCATGTCTTCTAGTATTTTTTGGAGCTTTTCTATATGTCCATTAGTTTGAGAGTGATGGGCTACACTAAATTCTAACTAAGTTTTAAAACCTGTAAATAGGTATTTCCAAAGTTTTAGGTGAACTTTGCGTCCTTATCAAATATGATCTTCCTTGGAATACCACACTATCGCAAAATATCCTTCATGAAATTCTATGCAATATCAATTGTTGTATATGTAGATTTCACAATTATAAAGTGAGCTTCCTTGCTCAGCTTACCAACCATGACCATGATTGCAATTTTCTACTTAGGAGTTCTTAGTAGACCATTGATGAAATCCATTGATATGAATTCCCACTTCTATTCTGAAATTGGAAATGATTAATTTTAGGAAAGAAAAGAAACTTCCCAATGCCCTTATAAGCTTCAATAATTTGTAATTTATGTTACACCAAGTAGTCTTGGAAAGATATCCATGATATTCCTACCACATTATCACTCTTCAATTACATTTAAAAAACATGGAATTAAAAAAGGGATACCATAATCCCTAGCCCCTAAAAGGAAAATTGTCCTGAGTGTTCTAGAATTTGTATAATCAAATTTATAAATAGAAAAACAATTGGGTATGTATTTCTAATATCATCCTCCAATTCCCATGTTGCTTCATCTTGTCCAAGGTGCCTCCATTGCACATTGACGTACACGATGACTTGAATTCAAAGTGTGGCCTCACACCTATTGAGTATTCACTGAGGTTCAAGATGAAATTCTTCTCTTGGTTACACATGTATCAAAGTACAATTAATAATATTATTATCATCATGTTTATATATTTTAAGGAAGAATATATAAATCACATAAAATGCCTTCAATATGGAATGCATGGAAAGTTTGTATGTTGCTGGCCCTACTCTCTACATGATATGGAAGGGTCTGCAATATCTTGGTGCTAGCTTATCACATGATACCACTTTTATGGAACTTCTCTTTGGTCTTGTTTATAGAATTACATGATCTACTACTCGAAATTTGTTATGAATGCTATTCCGGTCTACATAATTATTTATCCATTCTTAAGTTATCTTCAATTTCTGCTTTATGTTGATTACTTACTGTTCCATTTCCTTTAACATATCTAGCCCAAGTGCGACTCTATCCATTGTATTATCCCAACTAATTGGGATATTTCAATTTTGGACATAGAGGGCTTCAAAATAACTCATATTTAATGAATCTTAATAGCAATTATAGTAAGAAAATTCTACGAGAAGCATAAATTATTCCCACCTCTTTGGTTGGTGCATAACATACATTCTGAGCATGTCTTCTAGTATTTTTTGCACCTTTTCTATATGTCCATTAGTTTGAGAGTGATAGGCTACACTAAATTCTAACTAGGTTTTAAAACCTTTAAATAGGGCTTTCCAAATTTTTAGGTGAACTTTGCGTCCTTATCAAATATGATCTTCCTTGGAATACCACACTATCACAAAATATCCTTCATGAAATTCTATGCAATATCAATTGTTGTATATGTAAATTTCACAATTATAAAGTGAGCTTCCTTGCTCAGCTTACCAACCATGACCATGGTTGTAATTTTCTACTTAGGAGTTCTTAGTAGACCATTGATGAAATCCATTGATATGGATTCCCACTTCTATTCTGAAATTGGTATTGTAATTTGTAACAATTCTACTGGGTGTTTGGATTTTACTTTGACCTATAATTGTCATTCTAAACATATATCAATATATTTAGAATTTTTTCTCTTCATCGTTGGCAAAGAATATAATTTTATGGTAGTCGTTATTATATTTTGACATCCTCGGTGACCTGCATATGGCCTTCTATGAGATTGATCCTTATGAACTTTTTTGAGTAAGTTACAATGGGTATGTAAATTCTACTTTATACTGTAATAATCCATATCCAATTACCTAGTAGTTTTTCTCGTATTGAACAATTGGACTCTAGTTGTAATCATTTACTTACGTGATGGTATTACTCATCATCCTGTAATGATTATTTAGTGCTTTCCTTCATGTCTGTCTCACATTTACTAATGGTTGCCATTTGTATGACTTGCATGATTCTACTGAGTGCATTTTCCACTTGATTTTCTTTACCATTAATATCTTTGATTTGAAAATCAAACTTGGTAATAAGCACCATCTACCTAGACTTCTTGGCATTCACTTACATTTGATTAAAAAAATACTTCATCCTGCTATGATAATTTATTAAGAATAATTTCCTTACAAACAAGTAGTGACTCAACATTTTTAAGGTGTGCATTATTACTTCAAACTCCAAATTATACATTACATAATTTATATCATTTTAATTTAATTTACTAGATCTATAATGAATCACATTTCCATATTACATGAAAACTAAATTGAGTCCCTCCTTGGAAGCATTAGTGAAAACCTTGAAATATCTATTTGGTCCAGAATCTTCAAAATTATGGCATGTATGAGAAGAGGATTTTGTTTAAATTCATATATATGATATAATTTATTCCATGGTAATTACTTGTGACTGATATGTTTTCCTTTCTTATCTTTTACTTGTTTAGTTAAGTCATCAAGCGATTACACATTAGAAAAATGTAGAGAACATAATTCACAAGAGATAAGGGACACCAAAAATTAGGCTCCAAGCCAAGGATAAACCCCACAACAGGGAAACCAAAAACAAATCCTTCTCTTATAGAATAAAATCAAAATAAGATATCGAAGGCCAAAACCAGGACCATAGCTACCAACAAAATCCAAGTCCAACCCTCCTCCAAGTTACCACTAAATTCAAAGCCAACATAGGTGAAAATTGTCATCTTCTTGAAATCTCGCTCCTAAAATTTCAGACCTTCTTGAAATCTCACTTGTGAAATTTTGGGTCTATAATAAGCTCTGAAATTTGGCACATCAATAAGATGAAAAATTTGGCCTTTCCTCACATAAATTATTTCACACATGCAAGCTCTTCCTTCCCTTCTCTTTTGTCCTTTTTTGCATTAGTTAGGTGCAAATGATATACATGATGATGATTATTGAGTTCCCTTCAAAGTGATCGAACTATCATTTATATATATATCTGTTTAGAAGGTTGAATCGGTGGCTCTTGGAGGCCCATGCCAACTTGATAACTTTGGTGGACTTTGAATCAATATGATTTTTTTTTCTTTACAAAAATCCAAATTTGACTTGATTCAGATACATTTTCCTTTTGACTCTTTTAACTCTGTAAGAATGAAGAACATGCATTAACCAAAAATAAAATAATAATAATGAAATTACATTACATTGTGAAGACTGGCACTAGTCACATTTTCAACACTCCCTCTTAACTAGGGAGGTATTAATAATGACACAACAGGATACTCTCAAGTTTAAATATTGATATAAGAAAGGATATGGATTCATAAGAATTAATGATGATTTACATCATCATAACAAGCATTGTAAAAGCATGAGGGCCTAGGAAATACACACTCTCTCTCCACTAGATCATAGCACAATGCTTAGAGGAATAGATTTGGCAACCACCACCCCTCAAGTCACATACCCCTCCGAAGTATTCACTAGGTATGTCCTCACATGACCATTTCTTAATCCATTTTCATGATACTTGACACTAGGAAAAATTGGTCCTTAGGACTATTCTTATCTCATTTCAATGTACTTGACTTATGGTGATTAGTTACAGTCATAATACAAATCTTCAAAGAATATTGGTCCCAGATGCTTATCCAATTCACTATCCTCCCTACTAATGACTTTTACTAGGATTACGACTATTAGTCTTGGCCATAGTCCATGGCACATGGAGAACATAGTGCCCGCCCTCACTCCCTCTGATTGAGGGAGGAGATATCGACAAGCCTAAGCTTGTATAAAAAATACTCATCCTCTTCCATCAAAAGGAGCTTCATCAATACATCAACAACTTGTTCTTATATGGAGATCTGGTGTAGCTTCTTCGCCTCTATTTGCATCACATTCTAACAAGCTTCGACATTCTTGGTTTCATAAAATCTTCATATCAAATTCAATATGTCATCAATTAGTTAGGGAAAATTTTAAGGATGGAAAATTATCTTGAAGTTTAAAAACATTAGCGAATCTCACTAGTCCCTAACTTTCCAAACTATAAAATGTTTATTGATATATTTATAAACTTATTCAAATTTAAAATGATTTTATACATATTCTCTATATAATGTTGGCAATTTTTAAGGTAAAATAAATTTATATTATAAAATTTGGGTGAATCGTTTTTATAAAAAATGGAAATTGGAGAATCCTTTTTTTTTTGGAAAAATCATGGAAAATTAGTCCACTTACGAATATTAGCCCCTAAAATTTTCTATGCAATTAGTCTATCACAACATTTAATGGACCCAAACTTCTTCTCAACTGATTGTGCCAACTGCTACATATTTTACCACAAAATTCTACTTCACGCTTTTCCAAGAAATCATATCAGCTCCCAATCATCAATAGTATCTCTATCAACATTATTATTTTCAATCCAATCAATATGTTCTTGAATCGAACCAATTAGCTGTCAGTACAACAATACCATAACTCTTTAAATTCGTATTATGACTACAAGGAAAATACCCTCTAGTGGAGGTTTTTATTGAAGCCGCTATAAAAATAACATAAAAATCTGTTGTAGCAGAGATCACTAGCAGAGTTGAGTAGGAGGATATTTTTTAATGGTGCCTCTATAATACACTAATGCACCGGTGCACTACTATAACTAGACACATCAAATATTAATAGCATATGGTGCACTGTGGCAGATTTATTTCTTATAAAATAAAGAAATAGCACTACACTAAGTACATAAGGTACACTGGTGCATATACTACTCGATAACACCGAAAAATGGTTAAATTTAAAAAATGTCGATCGTAGACTTCATTTTTCCTAGTCCAGTGTTATACTCTCATGATGCCTCAGTGCTAAACTCATATACCAACGCCCTGGTGTGTAAACAATATGGTGCACCTTTGTGTGGATTTTAATTTAAAAATAGCGGTGTGCTTCCTATATTATACACACCATTGCCACTAATTAAATTAAAGGCCTAAGTGGTTAATAGAAAATGGTGCACTATTACTAGGTTATTTTTTATACATACAAAAACAACAATGTTCTACGTATATAAGGCACACCGATGCATATACTATTTGATAACACTAAACAAGGGTTGAATTTAAAAAATATATCGGTTGTAAAATTCATTTTCACCATTTCAGTGCTATACTCTCATGAAGTGCAGGTGTAATAATTATTTACGAAAACCCTGGTGCATAAAAAATAAAGTGCACCGTCCCAGGGTTTATAATTTTAAAATGCTACTGCACTTCTTAAATAATATGCATCGGTGTCGTTAATAGAACTATACAATCGATGCTTGATATATAATCGTGCACCATAGAAGGGTTATTTAAAAAAAAAAAAAAAACCATGCTTTGAGTAGAATAGGTGCATTGATCATGTGAAAACTATTCGATAGTAGCAAACAAGGGTTAAATTAAGAAAAAATATTGGCTGTAAAATTTGTTTTCATTATTTTGGTGCTATACTATCATGAAGCACCAACGCTATCATTATTTATGAAAGCCCTGGTGCATAAAAAACATGGTTTACATGGAAGATTTTTTAATTTACAAATTACGGTGTGCTTCATATAAAATAAGCACCAGTGCAGTTATTAGTACTATATGTATGGTGCTTAATAGACAATAATGCACCATGGGAGTGGTATTTTTTTTAGAAATGAAAACAATAGTTCATTGAGTAAGTTGGGCGACCTGATGCGTATATTAATTGATAGCACTGGACAAGGGTTAAATTTAAAAAAATACGTCAGTCATAAAATTCATTTTCATTATTTCGGTGCTATATTCACATAAAGTGCTCGTGCTTTCCCTTTCTAGGAAAGGCCCAATGCATAAAACAAATGGTGCATCATCACAAGGTTTTTAATTTGAAAACGATTGGTGTGCTACTCATATAATTACCACCAATTCCATTAATAGAATTGTATGTCACGATGTTTAATAGACAATGGTGTACCATTCGAGGTTTATTCATTTTTAAATAAAAGTAACGATGCCCTAAGTAACTTTAGAACACCCGTGCATATACTACTCGATAGCACTAGACTAGTGTTAAATTTTAAAAAATGTTTGTCATAAAATTCATTTTCACCATTCTGGTGCTATACTCCAAAGAATCCCTGGTGCTATGACCTTTTTCGAATGCCTCAAAACCTAAACAACATGGTGCCCCATTGCAAGGTTTTTAATTTAAAAATAGTGGTGCACTAGCGAATTTGGAGCACCGATGCGTATACTACTCTATGGCACTAGAAAAGGGTTAAATTTAAATATATGTTAGTCGTAAAATTCATTTTCACCATTTTTGTGCTATACTCCCATGAATCATTAGTGTTATTCCTATTTTAAAATGCCTCAGTGTGTAAATAACATGGTGCACCGCTGCAGGGTTTTTAACTTAAAAATGGTAGTGTGTTTCATACATAACCCACATCGGTGTGTCAGGTACTCAAGTGCACTGGAATAGGGTTAGATGGATAAAAAAAATTTATCAATTGTAAAATTCTTTTTTACCATTTACAGTTTTATAGGACTCTCAAGCACCGGTGCTGCTTTTGCCTATGTGAAGTGACCTGCCATCGATGCTTCCCTTTCCATGCTTCCATCCATTGCTCACTACATGCCATTCAAATTCTTTCAAATGATAGTAAAATATTGTTTTTTTTATTAAGTGGCAACCATGCCTCCCTAATGACCAAATGTCCACGTAATGTCTATGTTTCTCGATAGATTAATTTTTTGTCTGAGTAGAATTGAAAATTAATTAAAAGCATTCAATTTTTGTGTTTCTTTATTTTATTTTATCTTTTTGTTTTTTCTTTTGCATGATTTGTTTGAGAGGTTTGACTTGCACTATTCACGCTGCACTTTATAAATTTACAAGGTGCACTGCAAATCAGTGTGTAAAGTTACCATATTGTATCTCATTAATATTATGCGGTGGATTTGGTAAGTGGAATCACACCAAGCTGTGAATATCAATGCACCAAGAAGTTAAGTTCAAGGACACACTGCCATAATTTTTATTTTTATTTTGTGGTGCTTCCAGTAAAATTAACTTCTCTATAAAATGCACCACATAATATTAAAAAATTACGACTCGATGCATTCGTTAGCGTAAATGTTCTGTTGCGGTGTGTCGACATAAAATTAATGCAACTATGAGAAATGTTTTGTCGGCGGACCTCTTATAGCGGTTACAACCACCCTCCAAAATTTTGCCTATGATTTAGTTTTGGAGCCTTCCTTTCTAACCACAACATCCCATCTCGCACTAATCTAGGTATTTGTGCTTTGATTGAGACTTATATTTTCATTTTGGATCATGTTTGATTACTTAGTTGATTTTCAAACTCACAAGTTGATCTTCTAACTTGGTCCCATAGCAGTTCTGAGCTTGCCCCCACAAACTACGCAATCCTGGAGGGAAACCAGCCTTGATGATGGGAATTGTGTAGTCATGAATGCTAATGAATCTTGAGCTCAGAAAATTCCTAGTAATAAGGAGGTAGCCCAACACTAAGCCCATAAGTTTCACAATCCTCGCTAACCTCAAAAACTATGAAGTGCACACTGAACCAGAAAGTTGCCGAGTTTCCTAGAACTATGCAGTCTTTCTCGACATTGTGGATTGCATGTTCCCCCATGGAAAATAAAGAAAAATAAAGGGAAAAAATTATCTCTAAGAAATAGGGATGTATTTTTAGTATCCCAAAGGAGGCACTTGTGCTATTTTTAGAAAATTCACAAAGTGTCGCTTTTTCCTTGATTTTAGGCATGCGTGTCATAATCCCTACATTATCAAAATATATTTAATCAATGTTGCTAGATATAATTTTCACATTTGATCTTCGAGCTTTGTCATTCCCTAGGAGACCAAGGAACCTTAGGTGTGATTGTCATCACTTTTCTGGGTGAGTTTTTTTTTTGTCGTCTTTTGCCTCTTTTGTTGTCGCTTTTTGTTGTTTTCCTTTTGTGAGTGGTGTTTCACTTATTTATCTGAATGGTTTTTGCCACTTTATCTTGTTTTAACTTGTAGAAGTGTTTTTTCAAGTTATAGGTGGCCTTTCCCAGGTGTCACATGAGTTCTCTTGTTTTAGCACCAATGGTCGTCGTTGCAGCAACTCTCCTCACATTCTTTGTTTTCCTTCTCTTTAATCAATTATTGTGCTTGATTCACATGCATGCATCTACACTTACTTATCTCTTCACTTAGATTCACAGTATGTCTTAGATATGATTTTTTTTCACACTTTCCATGGGAAAATCTAGGTTTCCCTTGCCCGAATCTCACTTTGCATAACTTGCACTATGAAATCTGGAGGATAAAGCCACAAGCTTGGCCTCAAGAATTACATAGAGCACACCTTAGGCTAGCTCCAACTACACACTGTGTAGTTGCAGGAGCCAGCCTCCAAGCTTGGCCAATGAGACTGTGAATAGACAGTCTCTCGTAGGTCTTTTCCCAAGCTGAACTACACATTGCGTAGTTCCATTCATCAAGATTCCACCTTAGCTACTAGGACTATGGAGTGCATATTTTTGACAGTGTTCTAATCACCACTGTCAAGAAAAATTATGCAATTCCTCTCATCTAGTGCTTGACTTGGTGGTTGAACTTGCCTTTAAGTTTTTTTCTTTTAAATTTACATTTTCTTGGCATGAGTGTCCTCTCTATCCCACAGGAACAACAGTTGTTGAGCATCTGTCTAGAAATCAGAGTTAACATTACATCTACGAGAGCTACATCAAAGGAAACCACTGAGAGGACTACTGGGAAAGAAGTTGAGCAGACATCAAATTGCGTATTAGGAAAAAAGAGTTAATTCTTTTTTAATTCTTTTATTTTTCTTGGGGTCTTATCCTCTAGAAAACTATTACCTCATTTGTTTATTGAGAAGGAAACAACATTGACATGGCAACATATCAAAGGGACTTTTGCAAAAGACTTTGAGGAAGATTTTGAGGACCGACATGTCTATCTTAGTATCTGGAAGTCAAGGTTATACAAGGTTGCATGTGAGTACCCCACCTTCCCATGTGCAGACATCATCAGTTGGATTGTCCCACAGACAAATGAAAAAAATATGGCATTGAGTAGTGCCAGTGGGTAGAAGCTTTCCACCTTCAGGGCATAATACTTTTAGTATATGTATCACTTTCCCAAGCCAGTGAAATGCCTAGACTCATTCTTCTACACCACCCTTATCTATGTGAAAACAAGAGACATTGTCAAGACCTAGGTGAAAGAGCCATCAAAGTTTAGATAGGCACCCACCCAAGTGTACAAGAAAAAGTCACTTAGGAAGGCTTAGAAATTCTTGCTCATCTTTTCTTGTAGAATATATGGTCAAGAGAACACATAAACATTTCGTGAAGGGTGGGAAGTCTTACTGGACTAGTTGGTGAATGATGGGAAGCCATTCAACTAGTCTGATATGTTGGATCAATAATTGAAGTCCCATGTAGCACAAACTTGGAATCCGCCCAAGGATGAGCGAGAAAGGTTTTGTATATCTACATACTTACTCAATGCAATCTATGTACAACTGCAGTTCCCTGGCATTAACTGAACATGGACACCACGAGACTATTGTGAACATCTATTTCAATTTTCTTTCCAACTGTAGTTATTGGGGAGCGATGGAACAACTAACTGACCACTTTATCATCCCGCTATACAAGATTATATTTGAGAAAGATCCACCATGCATGTCCCGAGCAGTAATGGAGGTGATAATAGACATTGTAGATTGGTATGCCTCACCAGGTGGCACCTTCATTAGAGTGTTTGGTGGAGAGAAGCCTCTGCATTTTTTCCAAGGTATTCCACTGAGAAGCTGATCATGCAAGAAGTATCATACCACCTCACTACGGGGTTGTCAACAACACTACATAGGAAGAAGAAAGCACCATGGCCCACTCTTCCTTTTTAGATTGGATTATATGAGATTAAGAACCTCAAAGATGCAGATGCTAAGGCTAAGGACATAGTGAAATTGATTTTGGGACCAAGGACTTTAATATGCATGATCTCCATAGTATTTGCAAGGACCACTATATGAAAGTTTACTTTTCGTGGATTAGCGAGGCATTCCATTGTCTAGAGGAGAATCCTTGGAGGTACTACTACAATGCCTATAGAATCAATCAGCCAATTAATATAGCAAGGATTTTTAAGGCCGCTCGATAGATAAAAACAACTATGGAAGCAACAAAAATAACAAAATAAGGAAATAATCCAGTGTAGGACAAGGGAGAGAGGAAGATTGATGTCAGTCAAGAGGGAGAGGAAATCGACAAAATGAAGGAAAATCCTATTATCTCTAAGGAAACTTTGGCTCAGGAAGAAAAGAGGGAGCAATATATGAAGAGAGAATCAAGGAGGAGGAGAAAAAAGCAGATTTCGCAGGAGGCTAAACATGTGAAACTGGGTTACACTTTTGTGAGAAATGCCCCTGAAAAATTCATAATTGCACTTTTTCAGCTGAATATTTTTTTTTGGTCGAATTAGGAAAATTAATTCGGTAGAACTATTATTTTCATTCACATTAACAATGACCATTAAACAGATTTTTGGATAGAGGTGGAAAAACTGACAATAAATTTTTTCGGACAAATTGTTAATTCGGTTGAAGTAATAATTTAGTCAAAATAATAATTCGACCGAATTAATGATTTGATCGAATTAAATTTTATATATATCATGGCCCTCACGCTGCAAAAAGATTTTTTGCATTGTTAGTTTACCATTATTGTTCTTTCGTCATTGGAGGAATTTTCTACACGATCGGTGTGTTGGAGGAATTGATTTCAAATAGCATATGACTTGGCATGGATGTTATTTCTAATTTTTTGGTTTTTTACTGCATCTTTTACTATTTTTTTTTAATTCTTTAATGGTTTTTTTGCAGGATTGGTCATCGCCATTAGTCATTGTTGCTGGAGGAATTCTGCAGTCTCCTCTTCCTCCTGTCATCCTTCTCATCATCTTCCTCCTGCCAACACCCTCGTCATCTATAACAGGTATGAAGAAACAACTGGTATGCTTTTTTACTGGAAACTTCAAGAAAAAGCAAGATAATTCCACACGGTGGCAACCCCCTACCTATGACATTGAGTTTCTTTATGATTACTGAATAATATTTAAGTTTAGTTTCTTGGTTGAATATTTGTGATGAGTGCTTTTATAGCTTAAAAGATCATATGAAGATTATGCCCTGACCCTAATAATCTGAACTCTTTATATTGTTCTAGACCTCACTATCTTCAATACAAAATCAAGAATTTTATACAGACAAATCACACACTATAGAAGTATAGAAAACCTGTGACAAGCAAGAGTCTACTTCTCATTTATACTAGAAGATTCTTTTCCATTTGGGGTTTTCCTGTGGCCACCTTTGGGAAATTTTTTTTATTGAGTTGAACATTCTAATTATCACTGTAGAAACCCCTCCAAGTAACTAGATAACACCCTTCTCAGTGGAAATATAAGGTCTCAAAAGTTTTGATGCCCCAATTAATAGAGATTAAGACCATGCCAACACTACCTGTGTATATCCAAAAAAGATAAAATTACCTTACATTCAAGGCTAGATTCTTAACATAATAAGATTAAGTAGAAAAAGTCTACAAAATTTGTTATTGGGTTTAAAGTGTAAGTGGCATTACCATGCATATAATCCCAATTAACTTCTATTGTAATAAACTCATGAGAGGTGTTAGCCAACATAAACTACACAAGCTTTACAATATTACAAAGTTAACCATAGTTTCATAAGATTTACCACAAGGGACTTGATTGGATGACTCATCAACTGATATAACTGCTCGTTTGAGTTGTCCAATATCCAGCTACAAGTTGTACAATTCCATACTTTTTACAATGTGTAAAATACAAAGACGTGTACACAATTTTAGGAAAATAAATAAAAGCTAAAATAACCTTAACATTTTGATTCCATGAAATCGAGAAATTTGGCATAAAGTGAGATTGCATGAAGTTACATGCAAATTTCATTGTTGTGAGTCTCAATAAATTCCTGAACTTCCATCCATATTGGGACATGTATAGACTTTTTTCCATGATAGTACAAATGCTAAAAAAATTGTTGTTATTGTGGTTTGATAAATTTTTGTTGTTGTGGTTTTGATAATGGCAATACTTGGTGCTCGAACACATTGAAATGTTGCAGTGATGAAATACTCGTTCACAAATTCTAATACTAAAAATATGCAAGGTGTCATCAAGGGCCATACCAATTAAAATGGATGATGACTAGATAACTCTCTAGTAATAGAAGTCACAACCATGGGGAGGCAACAACTATTTCATTGAAGAAAATAATATATGTTCCAAGTTTCTTTCATCTCCTCTAGTTGTTGTTGAATCCATTGTTCCTCCTCACCTCATTATGGGTTCTAAATTGAAACAAATTTCTTGCAAAAATGGTGTATTAAATTCTACCTAGTTCCTCAGTAGCTGCTTCAACACAAACAAAGCCACAACAACTCCAATCAATTATATATTCTCCCCCTATTCCTCCAAATTATGGATCGTTTCTCTGGGAATAAGGTTATATTTCTCTCTCCAGTGAGAGAACAAGGGTAAGGTACTCAATGTTGGCACTCTATGCATTGTTGAAGTAGGGTTTCTTTAATGGGTGCTTTAACTACATTAACAGAATCAACTAGTAGTTCAAAGGCACACCCCTCCTCCACAATTTGTAAAGTGTGTGAGAGAAACCCTCAACTCCAGAGATCATAGAATCAATTCCAGCTTCTGATGTTCTTGTAATGGTGTCTACTATGGTGTAACCAACATTCCTCTAAGTAAGGGTTTGTAGTAGCTAAATTGTATTGTGGCAGGAGCCTCAACAAGCTAGCTTCCCAACTAACAAGCTAACAAGATTATTCTCTTCTAATCTTATTTCTTTTAATCAGAGAAGGTCTTCCTTGCTTGTTTTCCGACCTTCCTAGGACACAAAACTTGAGTATCTTCCCTCCATTTACCAACCACAAAGAGAAGAGTTGACTAATTTTGGTGATCGGAAGAAGAAAAATAGTCTATGAGGAAGTACAATTTTGGTTTTGGCTCGATGCGATGATCTTCATCCTTTCCACGAAGCCTAATGGACATCGAGTTCTAGTTCATACACAAACTAGAGTCTGCACGAAAATTTTGGTAGCTGCGTGTACCAAAGATCTCAGAGATAGATGCCACATGTACTAAAGAGCTCATAGCTTAATGCCACATGTACCAGACATCTCATAGTTTAGTGCTTCAAGCAAATTGAAGAGAACAACATGCAGACAATTTAGGCAGTGCCATGTAGTGGAGAGATATTAGGATCTTCATCGTGGAAAACTCTTTGGAAGTGGCCAGACTCATTAGCAACATCAACAAAAAACAATTAATGTTACTCCTCTAGCATTACTTGATTAATTAAAATTATGTAAAATAATTATCACAATATGCTTTAAATCCCTAATTTTTATGCCTCTCTCCCTCGGGAAGAGGCCAAATAAGACGTGCACATTTTTAATTGGCTAACAAAAAGTGATGACAAGATTTGATAAGGTGAAGGAAAATTTATTATCACATTTGAATTAAAACTTTAGCTTTGATACGTTGATTCATGTGCAGGCATGGATACCAAACAACTTACTGATTGCTATAGTCCCTGCTGCCTTACGGAAGTGACTAATAAAAAGGAAGGCATGAGAGAAATATAATGTATTTATCATAGAGGAAATAAATTGTAATTTTTTCTTTGCGGGGGAATTCATCTTCCATAGGACCTTCCACTACCAAAGTTTGGGTCCCTCTGAAATGTCTCTAATCTATCACATATATGTTCATCCATTCAATTATTTCGATGATAGGATGAACATAGTATTTTAGAGGGATTGTGTATCTGTTGTCATTGTGTTCATGACTATTTTGTTTTAGTTTGACTTTTAGCTAAAGATGCTAACATAAAAAAGTTATTAGTACCTAGATGCATGGAAGCAACTTAAACAATGATGTATCAATTGTTGGTCATGAATATCCATGGAAGCCACATTGATAATGATGTGTCAATTGATAGTCATGAATACACATAAATTATATATTAAAAATGAATCACCTTTGAGATGTGGGATATTGCACAGAAATAACTATATATGAAGCCATTGAATGACCTTTTAGGTGTGTGAGATTGCACATAAATAACTATATATGTAGCCATTGAATGTTTTTTGCAATAAGATGAACATAGTATTGCAGATAGATTGGTGATCCTGGTTAAAGTATTTATCCCAAGAAATCATCTCTAAGGATAGGAGAATATCATAATCGGTTCTAAACATAGTGCACATCGAGTATCCTTGTCAGGTGCTTTAGCATTAACTAGAACATGAACCTGAACTAGTGGTAGAGGAGGCATTCAGTGTTACTAAGAATGATGATGTCCTCATAAGGATGACATCATAGATATAATCTACCATTGATTCTTCTCCATCTCGGAAATAGTAGGCACTAGGATCCAGGCTCAAACAACTTGTTGGCTTAGCTAGCTCATAGGTTTAATCTTTATCAATTGCTTCATCAAATACCCTACATCATTTTCTCTTTCCTAGCTAACAATGTAGTATATGCACAGTAGCTTCGAACAATTTGTATGGACATGCCCAACTACACCCATGAGCACTTATATTTGATTGGGATTTAAATTTTATAAAATGAAAATTTAGAGATAAAATATGATCATCTTACATTCAATTTGCATAAAAAATTGCACACGGTATAGACATTCAAACTTAGACATTGTGACTAGCCAAAATTAGATATGAGCGCTTTGCTTCTATTTTTCTCTTTATGTTTTTCTATACTTTAATTTAGACATTGTGACTAGCCAAAATTATACGTTGTGAGTTAGCTCGCTGAATGGTCAGGAGAACTCTCGGAAGTGCCTGTCTTGATTGTTCTTGAGTAAGTGAAAATTTCTTGATCTTGCTATGACTCTCCTCCAAGGGATGAAGGAGAACTAAAACCTTACTAGAAAGTAAAATTACAAATAGAATTTCCATTCCAAAATGCATATGATATGATTAGTCACCTGTAATACATTTAACAATAGTGAAATTAGGTTTGCTATAATCCCTAACACATACAATCTTAAGATATGAAAAATCAAGTGTACTTGCATATAGAAAGAAAATCCTGATAGAAATTAGTTTTCAGGGTTCATTGTAAAGCATCCAATTTAGGAAATTTCCTTTATAGCATTATTGAAGGATTACATGAAAACAATTGGATCATTCAAATAATTTTCAAATCTAACAAATATTGAGTTAGTTTGAGAGAAAATTATCCTCTCAAAAATCAATCACTCCCATAATCACACATTGAAATATTTGTCATTCCAGTAATCACATAGTGAAATCTCCAGGGGACAAACACATACCCTGGAAAATTACTGAAGACAAATGTCAAGATTAGTTAGCCTTCCTTTGGGTCTTGTTGAAGTTACTAATGGAAATAAGGATTGCAATATACTGTTTAAACCTTAACATACTCAAGTCATTATACGAACACACAACTACTTACCAAGTTACCATAAATATACTGTTTAAATAGGTCGTGAAGTATGCCTAACTTATTTCCACATATTTTGATGAAAAACCACAAAAAAATGGTACATATCTCTATGTTTATTACTTGACAAATAGATCAAGATAGAAAGACACAAATGAATTGTGTTGTATATGCTACAAGATATACACAAGAATTTTGCAGAATAGGAAGCAGTTACAAGAGAAGCTTAAACTCTTTCTTGATGTTGGGCCATAAAACTATTTGCCTCCTAGCCTTGTCATGATGCATTTAGTGATCCAACATTGGCTTGTAACCTTGGTTATCTACTTGTTTAAAACAAAAGCCATAAATAAATAACAAATAGAAATATTTGTAGTTAAAATTTTTGTTATAAGGTGAAAAAAACACAAAAAGAATGTTATGAAACCAACTCAAAAAAGATATAAAAGATAGATCAACGACTTAGAAATCAGCCTCTTTGAGGGGGAAACCTCCTTTACATTACACAAATGAACAATTCTTTGATGATACAAATGACAAGAACTCCTTTCTATATAGAGGAGTCTAAGGGATACCAATACAATCATAGCCTACATAACAATAATATTGTTGGGGCACAACAACAACAATAGTGGGCTTTTATGGGGCATAATATTAACAACATGGGGACTATATGGGCACAATAATACAGTAAGGGGGTTGCACTAATAACAATAAGGGGTTACACTAGTAGTATGGGACCTAACATGCCCTTCTTCTTCAAAAAGTGTTGTCCTCGATGCTTGAGTAGTTTTGGATGCTTCGGTATAAAATTCTCATCCTCCCATGTGGAATATTTACGGGGTAAGTTCTTCCACTTAATGAGATAGTCTAAAATTGATCGATTTTGTAGCTGTCGATTTATTGTTTTTGTGACTGCTTCCAATTCCAATATGATTCTTCCTTCCTTGTCAAGTTCTATAAATATTGTTTGAACTGGGATCTTCTCACCTATAACCTTCTTTAAGCACGAAACATGGAAACTTAGGTGCACTCGGGAAGATGCAAGAAGATCCAATTTGTATGCCATAGTACCAATCATTTGTAACACCTTGTATGGACCATAATACTTTGGTGATATTTTATTATCCTTCTTAGCTTGCTTGAGGGGCATTTGTTTGTATGGTTGTAATCGTAGAAATACCTAGTCACCTACATCAAAACTTCTTTCACTGTGATGTTGATCTGCCTATTGTTTCATTCTATTTTCCACCAAAGTGAGGTTATCCTTTAAGAGTTTGAGGACTTGTTGTGATGCTCGGTGTTATCTTCCACTAATTGAACCTTAGAATTTTCTTTTAAATATGATGTGATGGATGGTGGACGATATCCATAAAGTGCCATAAATGCGGTCATTTTTGCTAAGCGTTATACCACCATTCAACCAGAGGCAACCGCTTGACCCATTAAGTCTATTTATCAAATGCAAAGAAAAGAATATATCCTTCCAAACATTTGCTCACTATCTAATTTTTCCCATCAGATTGAGGATGATAAGATGAGGTATGAGCTATCTGAGTACCCAAATATTCCACCTCTTGTAGTCCAATTTGGAGCATTTTGTATATAATTTTTTCTCCTCCAATAGTTTGAGCACCCCGTCAACATGTTAAACATGATCCTTCCAAGACTGGTTGTAGATTAGTATATCATCAAAAAAATACTAACACAGTTTTTTTAAGGAAGGGTTTGAAAATGGAATTCATCAAACCTTGAAATGTAGAAGGTGCATTGGTAACGCTGAAAGGCATAACCAAAAATTCATAATGACCCTCATGAGTTCTAAATGTTGTTTTTGGAATGTCTTCAGTCTTCATGATGATTTTATGATATCTTGAATCAAGATCCAACTTGGTAATGTAAATTTCTCCATGTAATTCATCAATGACATGAATGGGAAATTTATCTTTAATAGTAAGCTTGCTGAGATCCCTATAATCTGGACCCATGTGCCATGATCCATCCTTCTTGTGTACTAATACCACTGGAGCAGAGAAAGAACTTTAACTAGGTTGAATTATACCAACCTCTATCATTTCTGTAACCATATGTTCAATTTCACTCTTTTGGGAATATGGATATCTGTAAGGCTTGATGCTTGGGGGAACACCTCTTGGAATCAAATGAATAGCATGATCATGATCATGAATAGGTGGGAGGCCTTTGGGAGTCTCAAATACCTTGGAATGATTGTCCAGAACGTTTTAGAGATCTATAGAAATAGGTGATCTCGATGTGGGAACCTGTAGTGAACATAATTATGCAATTACACCCCATTCTTTCTTTAGAAGAGTTTTCATGTTGTTAGAGATGATTATTTCCCAATTTCCTTGTGATATCCCTTAATTCAACTTCCTTTCCTTCCCAAAAAAAATTCAAGAAACATTCTTGAATATTAAAATCTATCGTACCTGAAGATTGTAGCCATTGGACTCCTAGTACAACATCTACACAACACATTGGAATGGAAATCTTTGGACCATTCAAGACATATTCTCCCATGGATAGCTTGATATTATGGCACCTTCCAGAGAAATTTATGGTTCCTCCATTTGCAACCATTACTTGACACTCCGGTGCTGGATATAGGAAGCAATTCATTTCCTTGGTTATCGTGCAATGAATAAAATTATGGGTACTACCTTAATCAATCAACACTATTACGATTTTCTTCTTGATATGCGCTTCTATCTTGAGAGTTTGAGGAGTGGTAAATCCCTTTAATGCAATACAAGATATGGTCATATTCATTTCTTCTTTCTCTGGGATTGGTTCTTGGTGTATATCCTCTTCTTTTGATATTTCTTATTCCTTTTCTTGCTCCTCTTCCCCATCTATGTAAATTAATTCCTTCTCAGCACACTTATGACCTTTAGTGTATTTTGTATCACAATTGTAACAAAAACCTTTTGCTCTTTTTTCTTCCATTTTTTTTGGTGTCAACCTTGTAGGTGGTGAAAGGCTAGGGGCAACAACAGTTCCATCTTTCCAATTATGAGTGTTAGGCTTCCTTCTTGCCATAATTTTGCTTTCAATTTTTCTTTACAACTTGTACCCTTCTCCAGTGAATCAGGTTCCCAAAGGAATACCTCATGTTGGATGTTTTCATTTAGAGTTCCTATGAATACTTCAATCCTATGCTTCTTTGGAATATCATTTACCCTTATATTCAATTTTTGGAAGTCCTCAATGTGCTCTGCCATTGAACCCTTTTGTTTGAGATTTATCAATTGGCTAAAGAATGTGTCTCTCTTTCTATCCTCATAATGTCCTATCATTTCCTCCGTGAAAATTGACCAAGTGAAAAGTTGTTTACAAGAACAAATCCTTCTATACCATACAAATTGATTTGGTTCTCAATATAAAGATGTAATGTGTATCTTTTGGGTGTTTTTCACATTATGTAGATCAAAATATTTCTCCATTTGTAGCATCCATGTTAAGGGATCGTTGTCATCAAACTTCCTCATATCTATCTTTGGAATGTGTTGGGTCTTTAATCCAATGTTAGATTCTATGAAATCATGATTAACATTACTTTTGTTCTCATCATGAGTTTCCTCTACTACCTTTTCACCATTAGGATGCCTTTCTTGTAGCATCTTTGTCCCACCTTCCTTCAAACCTTCCATCCCTTTATTCAAATATGCTTCCATACCATCGATATCATCTTCCATGGAATAGATCAAACTATTTATCTTAGCTTCGATTGCATTCTTCAAATCATCCATCTAATTTTGATTACTAGGTGTTTCTATTTTCTTGATTCCAATCATTCTTTTTCTTGCTTTTAGGATCTCGATCTTGAATTTGTTGTATCTCTAAAATTTTTGATCTCCAAGGTCTGGAATTTCGACCTGAAGTAGCCCTCTATGTCCTCCTTCCCATTCCGCAAGTATGATCGAAATTGGATTCTTCAAGAAGTGTTATGCCCACTCTCCCAGGTTGACCTAATTATATAAATTTTCAGTAGAGCAAACTTGTACGAAGTTACTTTCAACTTTCGGACCTAACCATGATAAACAAAGAAGTATAGCATGTCCTCTTTTTGTAACTTCTTACCAAGTTTCAATATGAGGCTTAGAGAGATAGTTATGACAATTTTCCTAAAGCCACCTGTTTGGGATGTAATTCAGAAGCTTGAAAAGCTCTAAATGTCTTGGACCATATCTCCAAAAATATAGTTAAAAAATATCAGAAGTTAAGGCCCAACCTTCACCATAATTGTAACTCAAATGGGTTTTAATTTTAGGGTTTGAACCTTTGTAGAAACAAAATTATAGTGAAAATTCCACGATGACGTGTTTGAGATGGAATTCTAGAGCTTAGATGAACCCTAACTTCCTCAGATCATATCTATGAAAATATAGTGAGACAATATGTGAAATTGATACCCGAGGTTCAAAATGATTTTGGCTCAAATGGTTTTTTGTTTTAGCTTCTGAAACTTCACAACGAAGAAGTTATAGCTACAATGACATGGTGACCTGTTTGGTGCAACGAAACCCTAGAATCCAAAGCTCTGATACCAAATGTTATGAAACCAACTGACAAAAATATAGAAAGGATAGATAAATGACTTAAAAGTTAGCCTCTTTGAGGGGGAAACCTCCTTTACATTACACAAATGAACAATTCTTGGATGATACAAATTACAAGGCCTCCTTTCTATATATAGGAGTCTAAGGGGTCTAATACTACATAATAATAATATTGTAGGGGCACAACAATAACAATAGCGGGCTTCTACGGGGCATAATAATAACAACATGGGGACTATATGGGCACAATAATACAATAAGGGGGTTGCATTAATAACAATAAGGGATTACACTAGTAGTATAGGGACCTAACAGAGAAACTAAAATATGACCTCCCACCTTCTGTTCCAACATGTTGTTGTTGAGGATGTACACCCCACTATGATCCACATGTTGTCGCTCTAGTTTCTGAAGAAAAAACTAGGGAACTACATGTAGGAGAAGTCTATTTTCGTAATGCCGCATGGGGAAAATTATCAAATTTGATCGAGCTAAGCGAAAGGGTTTGAAATTTTGATAATTTGATATAATTCAACCTCTAATACTTAAAATTTGTATTAGTACAAAAAGGATAGTTTATCAAGTAGTCGTCCATTCCACAGAACAAATACTATTTAAGTCTGACCTCCTCCATGGCTACCTGATAAAAAATTCACTTCACCCATTCATTACATTCTATGATGCAAATGTACTTTGTGGGTTAATTTTCAAATGCCCGTAAATTCATCTCTCTATTTCTTAATTTCATCATACAAAACAATTCCTTTGTTCTATCTCCACTAGTGTTACACTTCCTAATTCTAATTGGTTGCTTCTCCTCTCATTCATTCATTTTCTTACCTTACTCTTTTTACGAATTTTCCCCTCCACTTAGTGAAATCTTTGTAACTTCTTATATCCATATTCTCATATCTAATGCTCTTCTCCCCAAGCCTCTCTCTTAACCAACAAGCTCTTTAATGGGCCTATCTTCTCTCCTAACAATCTTCCTCTCTTGTAACCCCCCAACTATCAATAAATTCACATTTGGAACACAACCTAATGGGTGTCCATTTGGAAATATGATTATGATTTGGCCTTTTACCAAACCAAGATCATGCTACAGTCAAACCCAGCCCTATTTTTTTATTAATTAATTGCAAATTGTTTTTGGTCTCATTTCCCACCAACAATGATTCAATACCCTAGTTGGAGAACCTTTGTCTTTTGTTTTATTTTCACCATTGTTTCAATAAAATGGATAAATTAAACAATTAGTATATCTTGTTATCCCTAGAAGTAACTACTATAAATTTCACATTTATATCACATTCAGAAGTTGGGAGCAGTGCAAACCTCTTATAGAATATGGTATCAATTTTGGATTCATAAATCTCTTAGAGAATGTCTAAATTAGACAAGTTCAACCACAAACAACAAACTTTTTGGTTTGAATGAGTATACTAAGGTACACATGAGTGTCCAACATAGGGGTTTTACTCTACCAATGATTCCTCTAGCCCATCGAAAAGACAAAAAATTCGTCTAGTGAGCCTCCCAAACGAACAATAATAGTAAACTAAAAACACATAAAATTCCTCCAATGACCCTTCCTAATAAGAAATAAAATAAAGTAACAACATATGCAAACATTGTATAAATTCAACTGTCATATGTAAAAATTGTATAAATTACAAAGGAGAACATAGAAGATGATCCTAAAACTAGGCTAAATCCTTCTAGTATTCCATGATTCAATCACAATTGATATTTATATATTATCATTCTCCCATAAACTAAGGCATTTACAATAAATAGATTTAATATTTTATTGAATTGTTTTTTACACACATCATAAAACCCATTAAAAATGGTTTAAAAATGGAAATTATGCATAAATCTTTCTAGTTATCACAATCCAGGGCAAGTAGTTATTACTTATGTGCTATGCAATACTGTGATGAACAAAGTCCTCCAAGGGGAAATGAATGTACATGGAAAAACAAAAAACAATGAAGCATATTATATTGGATTGTTAGAAGGCTTAGAAACAGCTAGGAAGAATGAATATAATGGAATTGTAGTCTTCACCTATTTCAAACTTGTCTACAACTAGATGATAGGCGTGAACCAAGTTAAAGCGTTGAGGTTAAAATAACTACATGGATAAACAAAAATATTGTTAGAAAATTTCAATCATTTAGCATAAGGAATTGTGGAAATGTTAATAGGATGTATTGTGATCTATTGTATGGGGAAATGGCAATACAAGATTTGTGTGTGAAATATGAATTAGTGTTAAGAAGTTCTCCATGAAAATTTATTGATTGACATTGTAAGATATCGTTGATATCTGTGTGTTTTTTAGTTATAAATGTGTTGTTTTTAATGACCATGTGTTTCTTTCAATTCTATATCAAGTGTGCCCCCACCATATAAGCACAACTTGGTGAACTTGACATGTTTTAGAAAAAAATATTTTAATTTTCAAAATGTGCGTGCTTCAAAATTTGTTCTTTTAGTCTTGAGTATATTTTAAATGAAGAGCTTCATACAGTTACATTATTTTTCTGAATTCTTTCAATTTTTTTAAATAGAAATTTTAAGATCTTAAAATGCATGATGTAATTTCAAGGGTTACATCAATTTTCCGAATTCTTAATCTTTTTAAATAGAAATTTCAAGTTTTTAAATGCATGAGGTAACTTCAAGGGTTCAAACAATTTTTTGAATTCTCGATCTTTTTAAATAGCAATTTTAAAAAGAATTATAAATGCATGAGGTCAATTTTTAGATATCATGTATCTATATATCTATATATATCCATATCATGGATGATAATTTTCCACATGATTCTTCAAGGTAGGCACCAATCGAGACTCATGCATCTACTAGAGGGAGAGGTCATGGATCGAAGGGAATATCAAATGAATCAGGGGAGGTCCATCATGATCGTGGTATATATATATGTTTACGTGAAAGTTTTTAAATGATATTTGAAAATAATCATATGTATGTATACATATGGCATTGCTTTTTAATCAATTTATCTTTAAATTAATTTATAATAAATTTCATTTTTTTAGGAGCATTTCAAACTAGGTCGAAAAGAGTATCTACTCAATCAATGGGCGACCATCGTCCACACCATCATGGTATGGTATATATATGTTTATGTGCATTTACTTAAATGATAAATAGGTATAATTATATGTTTGTATACATATATATTGAATTGATTTTCTATTTTTTTTAGAAGCTTTCGCTCACTATGTCTCACATGAGGGTGGTCAACATTCTCTTGGTGGTCAACAAGCTCAATCAACTCATGTACTCCGGCGTGATGGTGCTCAACCATCTCCGGGTGGTCATTTATTCTCAATTGGATCATCATTTGGTTAAATATTATATATATATATATATATATATATATTATATATATATATATATATATATATATATATATTATATAATATATATAATATATATAATATATATTATGTTAAAACATATTTGTGCATGTAAATGAATTGCATGTACATATGCGTGTACATGCCTATCTTTCATGTGTATGAATAGTTTTATTCACATGTTTTTATATTTATGAAATTTTATATATTGATGCAGAGGGTGAATATGTTGCTCAATCGAAGTATATGTAAGTGAAGCTGGGAAATTCAATAAGAACGCCATAAACCAACTACCACTTATCCATATGATATTCTTGATTATCTTCCTTGGGAAACCATCCTCCAACAATGTAAATTACAAAGGTGAAAAAGTCATTATTTAAAATTGAGGAGAGATCTTGGGAGTTTGGAGCTCTGTGGAGAGAGTCGATAAAGCTTAGAAATAGTTGTGCACTTTCAAAGTTCATTTCTTGATATTTAAGAGAAGTTTCGGATAACCATTGATTGCTTTATAGCTATGATGAGGCATAGAAAGGAACCAGTAATGGGTCCCGATAAATGTTCCGAGGTTAGTAAAATAGTTATAGAAGCCAATGCAAAATCTATGTTTAATTTAAAGAAGGGCTAAAAAGAAAGTTTCTCAAGGTGCAATATTTCAAGAACCTTGATATAGCTAGCCATTTGTATGATAGGTTCCTTTAAGTATATAGAACGTTGCGATGGAATGACGAGGTTCCAATTTATTTTGCAAAATTATTTTATGCAGAATTATTTTTGGCTATGAAACTTGATTATAATGACCTTCCATTTGAATATTATGGTACTCAGAGAGGTTGGTTATGTGATTGTAAGGGTACATTATGTGATACTGAATTGTCTTGGCCTCCACCACCTTTGGTATGCCAACCTCCTCATCTGGTAATTTTGTGGTTAGAGATGGATCCCACTTCTCAAATTGATAGAGAAGGAAGGGATGCCATTATAGAAAACATCCAAAGTCCATTGACTGTAATTGATATCGGTCTAAATTGACAAAGAGCACGAGCCAGTGCATGTGCTAATTTTGTATAAAACAGACGAGGAGAGAGATAATATGAATATTGAGGAGCTTAAATCATATTCAAAGGGTTGTCATAATGGTTGGCAAGACCTAAGTGTTCATGAGGAAGAGGGCATGGGATCAGTATGTGTTAATGATTAGGGTGGATATTTTAATGTAAGTTGTAATGTATATGTTAATGTTGATTTAAATACATTTTTTTACTTTTCAGATGTAATCTAACATATATGTATCGTATGTTCACCATTTTCAATTAACTCGTTTGTTGAACAAAAATTTTGATAATATCACAGTGCCATGTTCAAGTTCCAATCAAGATATTTTGAGAGATGTTAGTTCTTTTCTAAGAGTTCATGTTAATACATTTATTATGGTACTTTTATAATATCGATATTTTTAGGACATATTTTTAAAATAAGTAATTATGTTTATATACTTAAATGTTAACAGATTCTGATTATGTCTGATGTTTTCGATAGAGTGCCACCCTCTTCCTCCCTACTAGGAGATGTGTCAAATATTCGATTGTCACAAGTATTGAATATTTCACTTATGTTTTGTTATAAATTGAAGTGAAAGTTTCATTAAAAATGAGATAGAGTCGACAATGGGGATAGGATCATCTAAACAATTTGAAAAAGTCATGTAAATTTTTTTCTTTAATATTGCGATTTTATGGATTTTCATGTGCAATTTTAGATTTTTAATATATACATGTACATGTATTGTACAGGGCATCTAGGTGGGAAAAATGTAGGGGAAACACCACGAGATATTGCATGGAATTTGAAACTTTAGTTGGTTATGGGGGTTGAATCATTTGGACAATTTGAAAAAGTTGATACTTGATTTTTTTAATATTGATCTAGTTTATACATTTTCATGTGAAATTTCAAAATTTCAGTATCTATGCATGCACATCTATTGTACAACTTATCCATGAGGGTGCAATGCATGGCGAACACTAGAAGGGCACAATGGAGGGGGGACAACATGAGTTATTGCATGGAATTTGAAACTCTTTATAATTTTGTTTTGATGATTACATTCTCATTTCATTTTAACAAATTAAAATTTGATTTTAAAGTACATGATCTTATGTATATATGCAATTACACATGTTGTGTAGGGCACCCATGATTCCGATGAGAGAATGAGGAGCTTGATAGATCATATATTTCAGCGATATTCTTTAAATTGATGAAACTTGTTATTTGTAAGTCTTTTTATGTTATATTTACTTTTATCATGATATAAATATTGGACATATTTAATGTAAAACTATTTATTATGAATTGTTGCATATTTTTATTTGAAAACTTTTTATTATATATTTACATTTATAATAATATAAAATTTGGACATATTTTAAATCTAGAACTCTTTATTATGATTTAATACATGCTAGTTTTGGAGTCTATATACATTTTGCATGGTACAATTTGCATGATGCACGGTTTGATGCTTAAAACATGGTTTTACATATTTAAGTTCATGAATTTGTAGCAATGAAAGTAAATTTTCATTTAGTTGGTACATTTTACATAACATTGTTATAATGTTAGTAGATGATTCTTAGGTTTTGTTTAAAGTTGTTTTTTCACTTGTTATTTAAAATGAATCTATTAAAATTTCAAATTGCAAATTACAAAACATGGAACATTTTTCATTTCAGTGAATCTTATAATTAGGTGTAGATGTCTAAAATAATCATAAAAATTTCATTATAAAATATAGTACGTGCATTTTGCATTCATGTATGGAAAGGCTAATATGGATATCAGTTGATAGTTAACTTTTAATATAAAATTGTTCACACACAAATATATTATAATATTGCATTATCAAAGATGGTACAATTTGCATGATGCGTGGCTTGATGCTTAAAGGTTTTACATATTTAAGTTCATGAATATGTAGCAATGAGAGTAAATTTACATTTAGTTGGTACATTTTGCATGATCATTCTTATAGTGTTAGTAGATGATTCATAGGTTTTGTTTAAAGTTGTTTTGTCAATTTATTTAAAATGAATCTAGTAAAATTGCAAATTACAAAACATGGTAAATTTTTCCTTTGAATAAATCTTATAATTTGGTGTAGACGTCTAAAACAATGATAGCTTAAATTTGCATTATAAAATATGGTACATGTACATTTTTTATTCATGTATAGAAAGGATAATATGGATGTTGGTCGATAGTTAAATTTAAATATAAAGTTGTTTGAATGCACAAACATACTATAAAATTGAATTATAAAACATGGTACAATTTTCATGATGCATGTTTCATGCTTAAATGTTTTACATATTTAAGTTCACAAATATGTAGCTATGAAAGTAGATTTTATTTTAGTTGGTACATTTTATACTCAATAATTCTTATAATATTAGTAGATGATTCTTAGGTTTTGTTTAAAGTTGTTTTGTGAAGTTATTGAAAATGAATCTATTAAAATTACAAATTTCAAAACATGGTATGTTTCGCATTTGAATGAATATTTTAATTAGGTGTAGATGTCTAAAACAATCATAAAAATTGCATTATAAAATATGCTATGTACATTTTGCATTCATGTATAGAAAGGCTACTATGAATGTTGGTTGATAGTTAACTTTTAATATAAAGTTGTTTGAATGAAAGAACATGCTAGATAAAATTCCATTATAAAACATCGCCCACAATTTGCATGATGCATGGTTTGATGCTTTTAAAGGTTTTACATATTTAAGTTCATGCATATGTAGCAATGAAAGTAAATTTTCATTTAGTTGGTACATTTTTCATTCAATCATTCTTCTAATGTTAGTAGATGATTCTTAGGTTTTGTTTAAAGTTGTTTTTCAATTTATTTAAAATTAATCTAGTAAAATTGCAAATTATAAAACATGGTATATTTTGCATTTGAATGAACCTTGTAATTTCTTGTAGATGTCTAAAAAAATCATAACTGAAAATTGCATTATAAAATATGGTATATACATTTTGCATTCATGTATAGAAAGACTAATAAATTTTGCATTCATTTAAGAGCAGAGAATCTATACATATAAATTACTTATCATGCATGCAAACATGAGATCAGTAGCATAAAATCCTCAATACACCTACATAACTGAAAATATATACATGTAACTTTGTAATTCAATACAAGACCAAATGAACATTGCTTTCACATCACCACATTCTTAAGGATGTGCAACTTAAGAGTGCATAAAAAGAAAGGCTAACTATGTACTTGAAGTCCAAGTTCTCAAAGATGAATACAAGGAGAATAAACTGTTGGGAAATTCAATTAAAAACATTCTAATAGAATGCCATCGTCAATGATCTGTTCATCGTCATATTTCTACATTCTCAATTTTTCATCTTTCAATTTTTTTTTATTGAGCTTCTATCAACTTTATGCACACTACACACACCAAGTGATTATATTGACAACTTATGACATTGGATTGATAACCTTGAAACTAAACATTAATCTCAGTTTGATGATTTTCTTGGAAAACATAACCTTTCAGTATAATAGACCCTATTTCATATACAAAATCATTATCATCATAGCCTTCCAATAACTTCATATTTTGTTCAATGCACGACATCAAATAATACTTGACATTTTCTATGTTGTAAATGGGTGAAACTACATAAAAAAACATCTCCTACACAAAAAAAAATGTAAATTCAGATCATAATTAACATGAAATTAGCTTTATCAACATGGACTTGGTTTTATTATCTATTTCTAGATCTCTATATTTTAACTATTATCTAGATACTTATACACAATGATTTTAAACACACACACACACACATATATCCTTCGAAATCAATTGAAATGTTACCTTCTCTAACAAGATAAGAAACCTAATCACCTTCAGATTATACTATAGTCTCCTATGATTCCATCTCTTCAAAGCTTGCAACTGACATTTTCCCCTTTGTATTTAGTTTTGTATGTTTCCAATATTTTACATACATATTGTTTTCACAAACATCATTGGATTGTGTGTCCTCTATGAAAACATGACAATAAAAATAATATTTATTTTTATCAAATGCAAACACATTTAAGTAATCCTTTATTTTAATTGAAAGCAATTTTCGAGTCCCTTTTACTATTTCAACTTCATATGTAATCGATCTATCTACATATTGGACTCCAATATGTCAAAAAAGCCTATAGTAAATTCAAATAAGAATTCAAATATGTTATTTAAAATATAATTTATATTTCAAAGGTAATCATTGGGATATTG
>APFE030010888.1:0-78451 GCA_000404065.3 Pinus taeda
AACACCATACAACTACTCCTTAAGGAAGGAGAACACTCCACCAGCCATATGCTTGTCCCCGAAACATAAGAAGAACACAAATAATAAGATCTACACAAAAGAGTAGTCCACTGGTACCATGCATGTGCATCTAGCCATCCAAGAGAAAGGTGTACCCTTGATCTAGCTGGTGCCTTGCTCGCTTGATATGGAAGTTGATTCTAGCGGTTCTTCGGTGTTGATGTGTTGTGGTTGGATCTGCGCACCTCTCTATCTGTCATGTGGGGGTTGTTGTCCTTCTTGCTAGTTTGTTGCCATATTGTTGGTTGTTTTCTTGCTTAGTGATGTGGGTGGTGATATGCTGAAGCTTTAACCGATGGAATATCTTTCTTGAATTCCTCTATTATTGGTGCTTGAGTGGTGTCTGGTGCTTTTTCTGGTACCTAGTTTGATGTTTTTGTTTGGTTGTCGACCATCAAAGGCTCATCATTTGATGTGTCAGTGTCATTAGAGCTTTGTGCTTCTACCTCCATAGTCTTTGCTTGGGTCTTAATGGAAATATCCTGCAATGTAATTTTCTTCTTTTTATACCAGAGCTTCATGAATTTCTTCTGCACATTAAAATTGACTGTAACCACAAATTCCATCCAAGGATATCCCAAAATAACTTCTATGTCTGTCGTCCACGAGTTTTCGTCAAAAAATTTCTGCAACATAGCTGATTTTTAAATTAGCGATATCTCCCTCATCTAGACTCCGATTCGAACAATTTTTTGTTTTGAAATTGGGTATTTTTTCGCAAAGAATTCGGATCTACAATTTGTTTCTTCAAATTTTGCACCAAATGTTACAGATTTGATCTACAAACTCGCCACCCCAAAAATTTCCTTCAAAAAAAAAATTTCTCTGCTTGCCCAAGAAAGTGCTTTGATACCACTTGTTATAGATTTGACCTGCAAATATATGATAAAGCAAATATACCCAGAAATAACAATAGATGAATAGATAAACTTACAAATCTTTATTAATATCAAAACCCTTGAGGTAGGATAACACCATACAACTACTCTAAATCTGACTTGCAAATATAATAAAGTGGAAATATGCCTAGAAATAACAAGATTGATCCAATATAATATGAAATGCTTCTTTATTGATAAAACCCTTCAGGTAGGGTAACACCATACAATCACTCCTCAAGGAAGGAGAACACTCCACAAGCAATATGATTGTCCATACAATATTCCTTGACATATCTCAATAGGGAGTCTCTAGTCTCTATATAGGCTTCATACATATAATACCATGGGTCATTATCATGGTTCCCTCAATACCATCTATCTAATACAATGGGCTTATTACATTCTTGCTAACTACTTGTGGTCCCTTACATGATATGGGTTAACCACTTTATTTATTACTATGGCCCATCACATTATTCATTATTCCCTTGGCTACCTCCCTTTGTACCCCATACTATCCCCCTAGGTATACTACACATTCCCCTTTGAGACCGTTCAACTACCCTCATGACTCTTCACCTACTCTATGACTGTTACACTCATTCTTGACACTTGATTTACACTTGACATGACTCAACATTACAATGCACATGTACCCATGTGAACAATGGCTTGAACAAGCCAAACTAGACACCACTCTGACTTAGACAACTATAGAAGTCAAACTGCTCAACATCCTCATGCTGATCAATAGTAACATATTGGTGCCAAGATTGGTAGTCTCTGATAGTATCCATGTGTTTTGCTGTGACATTCTTCTAGAACCTGAACCTTTCCTCCATGGCATTCGGATACACTGCTTGGGCTACTCTATCCAACTCATCTGAAAGCATGTGCATCATTGTCCTAAATGTGGCTAGACTAGCAACATACTTGCGCATGATATCTGCACTGATAGGCAAGTTTGGACTGGTGGCGATGCGCATCAACTTGTCGAAGTACGAGTCAAGCTCCTGTTGGACCCGCTTCTTAGTATTCGCTTGGGTGAGAGTCCCAAGTGATGGAATCACATGTGTGTCCACCACAACCTCGATGCTCTTGAATACTCGTGCATGGGAAGCTTGTATGCCAGTGATGAGTTGTGGTAGGTCCTCATAGTTCCAGATCTAACTCCAGATACGTGCTTGTAGCTCAACGACATTGACTCTCATCATCTTGGGCAAATGAAGCGGGGCTCACTTGTACTTCATCGTCCATGCCTGCATGTTGTCAACGACAACATGTATGTTCTTCAAGATGCGAGCTCTTCTCACACATAGATGCTGCCATCCGTGAAGATGAACGACTGCTTGATGCACGGTACTGAATTTGGAGTACAAAGCTCGCATGACTGTGTCCAAGGACAATACTTCATCTAGTATTTCCTTCTTCAATTCATCTTGGGCATACGTTGTCGCCAAGTCTCCTCCCTGCTTGGCCACCTGTAGTTCCTTCGCCATTCGCTCATTCTCACCTATGAGGAAGCAAACGTTGGAGCTTGTGGCTTTAGCGTACACTCTAGTTGCATCGGCCAAAGCAGCTGGGTCCTTGTGCACATCGGTCACGATCACTTTTTTTTCAACTTGTGCAGGTGATGTTCAGTCCTCTGGAGTTGGTACTCTGTCAAGCTACACAACACTATGTTGAGATTCATCAAAGATTTGTTGTGCATATCTGCTTCCAACTGACCACCAAGGATCTCAGTGCCTACTTTGGTCATTCGAGACTTGCTCATCATCTGGATGCATTGAAGCAGGTGAGTCGACCTCTCTGTGGTGAGGCATGAGGTCGGTATCCTGTTCCAACTCCTGCTGCTTCATGTCTGCATCCAACTATTCAAAAGCCTGTTATATCTAATGAGCAAAGTCTTGCCCTTGCGAGGGCTCACCCTGTTAGCCTGATGCCAGCTATTCAGAAGAATCAACTACTTGTACGGGCGATGCTTCATCTGTCTGCGTGTGATGTGCCCTCTGCTGAATTTGTTGTTGTTGCACTTCCTTTTCATGTTGGCGCAACTCTTGTTCTTTCCGGAGTTGCTCCCTTAGCTCATGCAACTCCTCTGCTTCTTCCATTCTCTTCTTATCCCTCTGCCTTTGCGCGATTCGCTTATCACGCTGCTGCCTCTTCTGTTGAATGGCCATAGTTGCTTGTTCTAGAAGTGGATCTGCTCGAAACTTGTAGCTTTGTTTCTCCTCCACGCGGTCGATAATCTCTCTTCCTTTTGTCGCACGCAGGCATGCTTGGCTTCGCTATTTCTGCTACTACTGCTACTGTTGGTGTTATCCATGATGCCGCTTCACGCTGTTGTGCTAACCACTCTACGACGAAACCGACCTGTTCATTGGGTTTGGAGGAATTGAAACAATACCTCCATGAGTCCTCCTCTGCCCAATGGCATGCCCCATGGATCCAATTGAACTTAACCCTCATGCAGTGATCCTTCACAATGCAATGTGTGCCATACGGGTTGAAGCGTCGGAGGTCGAACGGGTACTTCTTCATCTATTCAGCTTTGACGTCCGCTTGCTTGATGCTCTGGATCTCGTGTAACACAATCCGCAACGGAAGAGTGGGCCAAGCCGCCTTCTTCTCCCACTACAACCTAGCTGTTAATCCTGCTGAGATATGATACGCTACTTCCTGCATGACAAGCACGTCCATAGAAAACTTTGGCGGAACATGCAGAGGCTTCTCTGCACTGAACACTCTGATGAACGTGTCGTTTGGTGAGGCATACCAATCTACAATGCCTAACAATGCCTTCATCGCTTCTTCTGACATGCAGGGTGGATCTTGTTCGAATATCAACCTGTACACTAGGGTGACAAGATGGTCAGACAGCCGTATGATCACTCCTTTGAAGCTGCACTCGAACAATAACTTGAAATATGTGCTCACAACAGTGTTTGCCGATGACCATGCCCACTCTAAGCCCGAGAACTTATGTCGGGCACAGACTACATCTAGAATGTAGGCGGACATGTAAATCTCTGCATGCATGCCTTTGGGTGACTGTCGAGCCTTCGTGACTTGCTCCTTTAGCTGATGAGCTAGTATGCCAGACCAGTTGTACGGTCTTCCTTCTCTAGCCAGTTGGTCCAATGCGACCACCCAAATTTGACAGAAGGTCTCAGTGCTTGCTTGGCCACTCAGTCGACATGCGAATATGACCAAGTATTGGTATGCCTTCCTCAATATCTTCGTCTTATAGATCCGATTAGGTGTCATCTTGAAACGAGCTGGATCCTTTACCCAATCCTTCAAAATGTCTCTAGAGTGGCCTCTGCTGTTGGGCAATCTGAATGGAGGAGTCATGACAATGATGGGCTCGTTCATCTGATACATCTCATCGTAGTCTTGTGCCCAAAAGGTTGCAAGCTTCATCCCATTGACATTGCTCAAGGTCATCGTCTTGAGGTCAATGTGAGAGATGATGCAATGAATCATATCCGCAGATGGGAATGTGGGGTATCTGCATGCAATCTAGTACATGTCGGACTTATGAATGTTCACGTACACTTGATAGTCTTCAAGGTCTTCCCCAAAAGTACATGCGAATGTTTCATTCACCTCTTGCCACTTCAGTTTGATGTCCTTGTCTAGATACAGCTTCGTATCTTCGTAGATCGGTATGCTAGAGGACACCTGTTCAACTGCTGTTCCAGCTGCAACACCATCAGTGTCCTAGGATCTTGCTCTCTTGGAAGCCATTGAGACAGATAAACACCTGAAAGATCTGGAAAAAATCAGCGTGCATGCCAAGAAATATGTTAGTGAAAACAAAGCAAATTTGGGGAAGCACGCAACACATACCTAGGAAACTGATGAGCAAGATTGTGCAAATTTCACTAGGAGGCTGAGTGATTAGCTGCCAGGACTTTGCAAAAGGCAGTCTGGGTTGTCTGGGAGGCTGGACTGGTTGGTAGATCTGCGAAATGTGCAATCCAGTTGGGCAGCTAGCTGCTGAGATTGCGTAATGTGCAATTCCAGTTGGGAAAGACTGCTGGCCTAGGGATAGATTTGCGCAATTCAGTCTAGGAGGCCAGCACTGGGCAAGAATGTGCAAATCTGGAGAGGAAGGTAATCCTTCCTTCCCCAAACTGCGTAATGTAGTCTTGGTGGGGGTAGAGCCTGGGCTAAGGTTGGCCCGGCTCACCAATGAGCAAGTAAGTCAATGAAGTGCATGGCGACACTAAGTGATAGAAGAAGTGATAAATAGTACATGCAAAACAAGAATGGAAGATTCGGCAAACAGATTGACATGCATGTGGGTGAGGCCGTTTGCCAGTTGGGCGAATGTCCTTGTAAAACAGTTTCATGCATGCGACAATAGTGAGATAGCAACGAAAATTGAAACAGATTTAGGACAAGCTAAAATATATGTAAATGACAACAGACGTTCAAGGAAATCAAGCAAACAACACTCGCACATCGAATATACAAAAAGTGATAGAAATGCTGAAAAAGACAAGTTGAGGCCACTTACTCGTGAATAGCTAAGCCGGATGTGCCAAAGAGTCCTAGATATGCTGTGAGATGTCAGAGCTCCAAGATCGATGTGAATGAATGAGCTCTGATGTGTGGAATAAATAAGTTTGGTCTCATGACGCGCATGCCACAAATCTAGGAAAAAGTGACACATGGAGGGAATCTTCTAAAACAACTTTGCATGTAAGTCCTGACTGCTAAAAGTAGCTCCCTGAATCATGGGATGCCTTTTGCATGCTGTCTCTTGCTATTCTGGGAAGATCAAGTCATGCATGCATGCAAGTCAAGTTTCCTTGGTCCTAGGTAGAACTAGTCAAACGGATTGTCCATGCATGCCAGTGCTCAACTGCTTGGGAAAAATGTGCATTCCTGACTATAAGCTGGGCTGACTGCCCAAGGGGATTGCACAATTTCTGGGCAGAGCAGTTGACTGCTGCCCAAATTTGCGCAAATCCTGGGTTGAACAGCCTGCTGCTGGAAAAAATTGCACAAATCGTGACGGGAGGGTTGGATGGTAGGATTGCACAATCCTAGAGACCAGCAGGCTATCAGAGAGGATTGCACAATTCCTAGAGGGAAGGTTGGTTGCCCTCTAGGAATGCGCAATTCCTAGAGGGAAGGCTGCTCAGCCTGCAGCTGGACCAAGTCCAGGTAAGCAGCTTGTGAGGGGAATGGATCGACTATGATCGACAAGCTGCCTTTGCACGAGGAAAACACTGAAGCATGAGTACTTGATGAAGCAAGACAAAGTGTTGCGTAAGGTTGGTATGGAGGCTCCAAAATAGGCTAAGGAAAAATTTTGGAGGGTGGTTGTAGCTGCTACAACATGTTGATATAATTTTGATCGTTGCTTGGGCTGATGGTGACATTAACTTCTCTTCCTTGGATACTTCCTTTTAATGTAATTACTTCGTGATCTGTAACTGAAAGACCATTATAGTAAAACCTTCCTTCCTTCGTCATTTTAGAATTGAGCTACATCATTTTTTTCAATAATTGATCCCATTTTATCTTGTTGAGATGACTTTAGGTGTATATATTTAAAGTTCCTTTGGACTTTGTACTTCAAGCCTTCTTTAAAAGTGCCCTTTTAATATATATTTTTGTATAATTCTTCAAAACTCTTTCAATCCAATTTCCTATTATCCTTAGTATTTCAAAACTCCTTTGTATTCTTCTTATATATTTCTACCTTTTTTCCTTTTGTATTTTAAAAGAATATTTAAATATTGTTTCAATTGGCTTCTTTTAAATATCTTATTGTCCTTTGTATTTATTTTTTAAATTTCATATAACTCTTTAAACTTTAATTCAACTTCACTTTAACGTAAACTCTTAACTGATATTTTCTCCTTATGTAACCTTTTATAATAATACCTGCTTTGTACTTATATATATTTTCGATAATTTTATGACGTGAACTTTTCTTTAAATACCCCTTTATAATATAATACTCCTCTTTATATATCTTTTATTTATAATATTTTCTTTTTCTTTTTGAAAAATTACAACCCTAGTGAAATGACTATTCACCTCTTTGGGATATGATATAAAATATATGTTCACTTATGTACTTTTGACTCGATTAATGTTCTCCAAGTAAAAAATAAAACTTACCATTCACATAAAGAGATTTTATATTCCTTTTGTTTTTCTTTTACTTTTAAAATACCATGGGAAATTACCATGGGTTTCTAAAACCACGGGCTTGTAAACCAATTAATGAAGAATCAAGATAATATTATCTACCCTTCACGTGAAAAGTAAAACTTACCATTCACATAAAGAGATTGTGTATTCCTTTTGTTTTTCTTTTACTTTTAAAAGCCATGGGCAATTACCATGGGTTTCTAAAACTACGGGCTTGTAAACCACTTAATGAAGAATCAAGATAATAGTATTTACTCTTCCTTCTCTTACGTATAGTTTTAAATATATTTGGAAAGATTCCCTCTTAACTTTATCATGCACTTTTTATCAATAATGTAGAACCTTTATATATATATATATGAATGTTCTCCTTCAGAATTTACATCAGACTATATTTTTCTATTTTTATATCTTTTTTTAATCTTTATATGTACTTATTTTTTTTTTTTTTTTTTTTTTGAATTTGATATATATATATATATTATTATATTCTTTCTATTATAACTATTTCACTCTTTTTTTAATGGCCAAAGACCTGACAACGACTCTGGTGAAATGGAAAATCTCCAGGGCTGATGAACGCCTAAATCACGATGAAAACAAGGTTGACGATAGGTAGATGACCAAACGTCGGATCAGACGAAGCTTTGATACCAATGTAACGACCACTAGTTGTATATGCAACAAAAATATTTAAAATACTTCATAGACAAATACACCCATACTTAATTGTATATTATATAAAGTATTGTTGTAGGATGATTACAATTGAGAATGAGGGTCTTATATATATAGTAAGGTAAGTACCCTTTCATGAATAGGCATGTCTCTAAGACATGCCTTTTCATTATTAACTAGCTAACCATTACTTAATCTACCTGTTATTTATTATTATATTTATATTATTATGATTATTATTTATGATCTATTTATTATCTATTTTTATATAATTTATGTTCATAACACTTTTCCAAGGTCTTCATATCCTTCCCATGGAGATATCATAGTCAATTCTTCCAGTCATAGGATGTTGATTGCCTTCTCCATAGTTGCATTTTCACGATCTCTTCCTTTTTCTTTATTCACATATTACTTACCAGGAATTGCCAATGATAGTTCCTTCACTTTTGTCAAACACCTCATATTCCATATAAGGACATATTATGTTGATTTCATCTTGTTAATATGTGACCCATGCCTTTATGCATCCTTTTAATGAAAGAGATCCTTTTCCCTTCATGCTCATGAGGTAGAGCATGCATCCTTATTATTTGCAACTATATAATGACATGACTTGACTCATTGAACATATGCATACATACCTCATTTCTTCTTTGGTCATATATACTTCCTTCAACAACTTCCTTGATTGAGAGTGTTTCATATCATCTTTGACCTGTTGCGTTCCTTTGTCATCATACCATCATTCTTCTAAACAATGAATCCCATCCCAAGTGGAATTCTTTAGCGAGGCATCTTTCAAGAGATGAACCATTTAATGAAGTTCCAATAGAGGATCTTGATTATCCTCATCTTGCAGATGCTCCTTTCCAATGATGTATGATGAGGTCTATATTGGATGACTTCCTTCTACCCATAAGTGCTACTTATGCTTCTAATGAGGTTACCAAGAGCTACTTCCTTCTAATGATGACTGTCATAGAATTCTACTTCAGCTATCTTTCAAGCCTCTTATGATGATGTCTTGAGCTCTTGCTTTAGTCGTATGCTCCTATGGTGCCATTTCCTAAAAATGATGCATCTTATCATGTTTCTAATGATTCCTGTCATGATAGCCATATTTTACAAGAATTGAAAAGAACTAGGTGGAGAAGACTTATCTCAATCATAGTAGAGATCTTTTATTTCTTCCTTCTTGGATTTTTTCTTCCACTTCTTCGGTGACATGGGCTTCTTCTCTTCCTCTTTTGATGTTGTCCTTCTTGAGTTTGGGACAATCTCTCTTGTAGTGCCCATATTCTTGACATCCATAGCATTGAACCTTCGCCATATTCTTTTTCCTTTTTTGAGGACCAAATTTCGCAAACTTTTCTTTCCTCTTTTCCATGGCGACATATGCTTGAGTTTGCTCGTTTGACCCTACATCAATTTTTTCCTTCAACCTGGTTTCTTCAATTTTGCATAGTGACCATAGATCATTGAATGGATTAGGTTCCTTCTTCCCATAAATTCTTGAAGTAAAGTTACCCCATTCCTCTGGTAGTGCATGAGCACTATAGTAGTCATTTCCTTGTCATACATTATTTTCCCCAACTCTTGTAATTGGTCCCTTATTTCAGACACCCTCATAAAGTATGAGGTTGTTCCTTCTTTTATGATATCTTCATTTTGTAGAGTTCTTGTCTCAACGAGATCACTTCTAGTGCTTACAGAGAAAAATTCTACAAGTTTGTCATATATTTCCTTTGATGTTTCTATTTTTGATATATAGGGAATGAGGGGGTCCTTGATAGATTTTATGAGAATCCTTTGAACCCTTACTTCCCCTTCCATGAATTTTGCATGTGCTTGAGCTTCTTCTTTGGAGGTTTAGTGGTTGAGCCCTTAACATGTTCCATGACTTCATTTTATATAAGGTTTAGATTAGTCCTTTTCTTCCATGACTTGTGACGATACTTCTCTTCAACCCACTGTCTTCTTGATTTTGATGATGATATTGATAATAGAGGACTTCTTCTTGATGAAGATGTCTTTCTTCGAAAGTGATCGTTTGTCTCAAGTAGATGTTAGATGATCCAAAATACAAAATTCATAGTTCACAAAGTTAGGATAGAATATTTATTTATTTATAATATTTAATTAAATATTGGAGATACTTAGAAATAGAATATTGTTGTAAAATATATGACATCTAGAATAATGTCGTATCTTAGGCTCCAATTTAGGAGTAGAGTTAGTAGATTGGTTAGAACGACATTTATTGTAAATGGACACTTGTTAATTTAATAAGTAGTCCATAACTAGAATAGGTTAGGAAATTAAGCTTATGATACTTTGTATGTATGGCAACAGGGTCAAAATCTGGTGATTCTTGTTATGTATGTCGATGATTTGATCATTATTGGAAACAATGATGATCATATTGTACATGGGAAAAAGGAGTTACATGCAGGTTTTAAGATGAGAGACTTGGGACTACTTCACTACTATCTAGGAGTTGAAGTATTCCAACGTCCACATCATATTTTCATTTCTCAGAGTAAATATGCAGCAAAAGTTCTTTAGCGCTTCGGAATGCAGGATTGCAAGCCCGTTCTTACGCCCATGGAACAAAACTTGAAACTTTCAAAATTTGAAGGGGGGGGAAAGGTGGACAACACTACTTATAGACAGTTGATTGACAGCTTGAATTATCTGACAACGACTCAACTAGATCTATCTTATGCAGTTAGTATTCTTTCCCATTTTATGCAGGAACCACGAGACATCCACTAGAATGCAGCCAAAAGGGTTCTACGATATATCCAAGGAACAAAAGATTTTGGTCTTCATTACAACAAGACTAAAAATTTTGTACTTCGCAGATTTTTAGATGCTGACTTTGCTGGTAGTATTGATGATCAAGCATCATCCTACGGTTATCTAATGAACATGGGGTCAGTTGCAGTATCTTGGAGTTGCAAGAAACAAGCTACAATGGCTACTTCTTCATTTGAAGCAGAATACATATCAGCATGGGAAGTAATATGTGAAATTGTTTGGTTGCGCAGAGTTTTTTAGGATTTGGGTGTTCCTCAAGCAGAAGCTACATCATTATTTATTGACAGTCAATCAACCATAAAGCTTACCAAGAATCCAATTTTTCATTCCAAAACAAAACATGCGGACACCAAGTATCATCACATTAGATCGCTCATTGCCAAGGACGTCATCAAGCCAGTGTATGAAGATCAGGTCTCCGATATTTTCACAAAACCACTTGGCAGAATCAAATTACTAAGTTTAGAGATGAACTTTGTATCTGTTGTAATGTATCTTTGGATCATAGGGGGGGAATGTTAGATGATCTAAAATACAAAATTCATAGTTCACAAAGTTAGGATAGAATATTTAATTAAATATTGGAGACACTTAGAAATAGAATATTGTTGTAAAAGATATGACATCTAGAATAATGTCGTATCTTAGGCTCCAATATAGGCGTAGAGTTAGTAGATTGGTTAGAATGGCATTTATTGTAAATGGACACTTGTTAATTTAATAAGTAGTCCATAACTAGAATAGGTTAGGAAATTAAGCTTATATATAGTTCATTCTCCTAATTGCAAGAGTGTTGGAGTGTGTGTGTAAACTCTTGCAAAATCAATATGTAAATTCTTTTTTGATTAATAAAATTGTGTGTCTGAGGGCACTTCTGCCATTAGTAGAGGGAGATCGCCTTGAATCCTTGATGATGATGACAATGCTTTTCTTCTTGCTTTCTTTAGATGAGTGGACTTCAAGATGCTTCACTTTGTAGTTCTTCTTGGATTTGAGTGGAGGTAGGGTCTACTGAGGTTTCCTTCTTTGAGTTTATAGTTGAGCGAGGTTCCCAAAAATGCTTCAAGTGTAGAAATTAGGTTTTTTTATTTTCTTCAAGAAAATGATGTAGTCCTTGTCCTTGAAATGCCTTGGAGATGAGAGGATCTTATTGATGATTTGATTCCCTTTATAATCTTCTAGAACTTTGGTCCTTGAATGTCCTTTGTTGATCTTCCCTTCCTTGACTTGTCACCTTAGCTCTGATACCATGTTGAGAAATCTAGGGACAACAAGTGTAAGTGATTTCGGTCCTTGAATGTCCTTTGTTGATCTTCCCTTCCTTGTCACCTTAGCTCTGATACCATGTTGAGAAATCTAGGGACAACAAGTGTAAGTGATTTCTCTTTTCATCATAACTATTTGTGAATACTTTTTACTTTTCTTGATTATATTGTTCTTTAGCTTGATTATTTATTGATTTTTTCATCAAACAATTACCAAAACATAATAAACAATGAGACAAAGGACACTAGATATAGGTTATTTTCTAGGGCCAAAACCTCTCCAATCTTGATGGGAAAACCCACCAAATTCTTGTTCTTATAGAATCTTCAATTGATGAATTTCGAGTCCAAGACCCTTGACCTAAGAACCTCTCCAAGACCATGTCACATGTTTTCCTTGAACAACTCTTCTTCTGCAAGCCAACTCTAGTCAAACTGACTTTTGCACCTCTATTTTCGGCTTCTCTGGAATTTTTGGCTCTTGTTACAGGTTTGCAACTTTTCACCCTCTTCAGAAACCCTAGTTGCAAGACGTGTGAGAGATAGACAAATATTTATCGCTTGATTCCTCTTTGCTTGGATAGTGGCTCCTTTTTCAATTTGACTTGAAAGGTATCTTGACTTCCTCCTTGTTTCGAGCCTCTTAGATGACTGTAATGACTCAACTTCTTCAACGACAGATAGTACCCAATCTTCCTCGCACGTATGAGAGATTTTCACCCTAAAACAGGCTCAAACAATTTGGTTATTCCTTCTTCTTCCTTCGCTAGGATAGGAGGCTTCTTCTTGTCCCTTGATCAAACTTTCTTGTGCTTGAGTGAGTTCTCTTCAAATTAGGTAGATGGCTCTATATATAGGCTTCTTGACACATACCTTTAGGCAGACTTGAAGTGTCCTTAGGCCGATTTGTTGCTTCATGAGGCCAACTTGATGCTCGAACATTTGACATGGTCTTGGTGGGTCTCTTGACTCTAATTTGACTCAAATAATTTTTCTTACAATATGTAACATGCCCTATTGGGTCATTCATACATGACAATGACTCAATGACTTTATGACAAACCTAGAACCACTCAATGGGTGATTTGACCTATAAGAATAAAATCTCTTGAGCGTGAAACCCATGCCTCAAGACTCACAATAATAAATTTATTTTTTCTCTTTTCATTAAATACGTAAAATCATGATTACATCTGTTATTATGAAGACCGAACCTAGTTACATATTTCAACACAACTCACCCTTCGTATTGATGCTACACAAGTGGCCATCCATAACAAAAGGATGTAAAATCCATGAGAATCATTCTATATGGGGTGAACGATCATGTGATCTCTCATCTTTTCGAAAAGAAATCAATGAGGGAAATGTGGGAGGCTCTAACTAAGTTGTACCAGAGTGAATCACAATAGAAAAAGGGTGTTGAAGGAAATGCTCAAGAGCACCAAGATGTCCAGTTTAGATACTGTCATTTTATCTCACCATGATCACACAAGTTCATAATGAGTTTTCTGTAATTGGGGGGGTCATGTTAGATGAGTAGCTTGTGAAGACAACACTTAATGGCTTTGCAAATCCATGGAATCCCTTCATTAAGGGTATTGTGGCATGAGAAAAGCTTCCAGACTAGGAGAGGTTGTGGGATAACTTCATTGAGGAGGAGATTCTAGTGGAGTCTCTATATGGTGGCCAACAAAAAGGTGATGATGAAAACTTTGCACTTGCAAGGCAAGGGGAAGCCCAAGAAGAATGCAAATGGGGAAACTAATTCACACTTTGGGAAGAAGGACATGAGCAATGTTAAGTGCTTTACATGGCACAAATATGGCCACTATATGGGTCAATGCCCAAACAAGAATAAGGGCATGGGGAAGGCATACATTTCACCTTTAGCAGATTCATATATTAGTGAGTTTGCCACCAAGTTTGAGGAGTTCTTACTGGTGTCTTGTCTTTTTGGCACCATAGCTAAAGGTACATGGTTTGTGGACAGTTGTGCTTCTTGTCGCATGGTAGGATCATGAGATTTTTTCACCAACATTTTAGAGGGAGACTCAGAGTTACATGTGGCTCTTGACCAAGGTTACTTGGGAGTGGGAGTGGAGAGCGACATTTTCAAAAGCTCCTAGTTCGGGAGCGTATTTTTATATAATATATATTTTTATATATTTCAATGCATATATGTCAACAAAAGCATGTAGAATGATGAATTAGATATAAAAAACATAAAAACATAGATTGAACCAATGAACATCAATCATCTAAAAGTTATAATCTTCATCAACCACGTTCACAAGCTAGTAACATACAACATATCGAGAAATCATGATTCATCAATCTTAAAGTTTTAAGCTTTCAAAATTCAATACATAATTTATCATCATTGATGACCAAAATTCTATAAATATTCTAACATGAAATGAAATGTTATAAAATGAAATGAAATAAAACAACTTTCAACTTTCACAAAACATCATATTCATAATTCATTACCAATGAGTTATAATTGCCAACTTCTAACTTCAAAGTTAAATTGTCATATATTGTTTACAAAATATATCATAATAAATATGAAAGAGTCAACAATTATAAAAACTACAATAAACTAGAAAAGAAAAGTAAATCTATTATCTATTGTTAATGCTTGGGCCTCTTGCCGCCACGAGAAATGCTTGATTTTTGAGTCTTGTTGGAAAATCAGGATTTTTGTCATTAATATGATCCTCTAAGCATTAATATCCATAGGTATCTTTGTCATTACCTCTGGATCTCTATAGGGATCTTTGTCATTAATATCACCCTCTAAGCATTAACATAAGATAGAAAAAACATAGCATGTCAAATCAAGATTTTGTTTGAGTGATGGGTAAATTTTTAGTAGGGTCATGATAGAGGAGTTACTATCTCAGGTTTCAATATGTAGTGCATTTTGTTACTATCCATCTTCAAACATTTGCCTCAGTACAATGAAAACGACATAGCTGGATGATTGATGCCATTCATACAGACTAAAATTCTTGCAATCTCGCTGCATGTGTAGCTGCTGTGTATAGAGCCATCAGGGTTGCAGCATGACTCTTGGCCTGTGCAGATTGACTAGGTTGCTAATGTTCATATAGTAGCACAACACTTGGCATCTGCATGATCATTGTTCTTTCTCACAGACATTTGATTGATTATATATTATACTTCTTTATTGATTTGATTTAGTAATGCTACATCATATCTATCCAAAATGACAGGGAAAAAGCCAAGGTATTTTCCCTTAATAAACCTTCACTGTTGTCCGCACATACATATAAAAAAACTGCCTGATATTGTCTCTATGCAGATAAAAAAATATACCACAAAATTTGTGTCAATCAAGCAATCATTCTGTGATTGGAGTCACATTGATACTTGTACTATTTTTTAGAAAGGATCATAGCCATATCTATATAGTAAGAGATATCTTTTGAAAGCAGCAGAGAACAAAGGGGATCAGAATGGATAAAGAAGAGGGAGGACAGATTACTGTCTCTTTTAATTCCACCAAATGCAGAGAACTTGCTTCCAATTGAAAGGTTTTTGTGAGATTGATTTTTCTCCATTCCCTAAGAAATTCTTATTTTTGCCCAACCTTCCAGATCTGTAAACCCTTAAGTCTAGCCATTTATTTTTACCATTATTAAGTACTTCCAAAAGAATTGAAAATAAAGAAGTAGAGTCATTGCAAGAATTAGCCTTTGGCTCCTTGCATGGAGTTGTCTGAAGACCTTCTGATTGGCCTGCACATTTTGACCATTTTCCTCCATAGTCTTCACATTTGGGTAGCCTTTTGAGTATTGAGATCCCTTCCCATTGATTACCAAAAGATCCTTTATCATCCCTTTGTCTTTTGGATGAATTCGTTTCCTAAAGTGACCATCGTCCTTACAGGATTCCCCGCAAACTCCTTCTCAGAACCCTCTTCACCTTTGTATTCGTGCTCTTGAGTTCCTATCCTTTGAGGCCACCCATCCCCAAATTTATTTAGCCAAATTTTCTTGCATAATTTATTTGTACATTCTATAACAAGATGACTGTATTTATGGCATCTAGCACATTGGAAAGGAACTCCAATATAGTCAAGTGTTTGGCAAAGACCCAAGGATCCTCTCTCTAAGAGAAAATTCTTGGCTAATCTGTTAGGTTTTGTAGCATCGGATGTGTTCTAGACACAAAATTTTGTGGAGAGGCTAGAATACATGAGATCTCCAAAACCCATAAATCGTTTTTGAAAATTCCACCTAGAGACGATTTAATTAGATTTATTAGTCAGTTTTTAATATTTCCTAAGTATAAAGTTAGGAAATATGATTAATTAATCATAATTAATTAAGTCATGGTGAGAATGTTCTAGAAGAGTACATGGATTGATTTCTAGTTAATCCTAGCCATTGATTAAGATTTAATTGTGGCCGTTGAAGTCTCAACGGAGGATTATAAGAAGTCGATGGGGCTTGGAGAAGATACCCCAAATCAGTCGAGCATTCAATTTTTCTAGGAAAGCGATCTCCAGAGTAGCAGCGTTTAGTTGTCGGAGGTGATTTAGTGAGATCGAAGTAGTGAGAGAGAGGCAGAAATAGTGAGGCCGGAGGAAGCTTTTCCAGTTCCGGCAAGTACATTATAGAGAGGTAGTGATTGCCACAGAGAGGCAGCGCAGAGCCTTCTAGAGGAGATTTCTGTTTTGCTAGGTAGAAGTCGAGACTCAATGCCAGAAGTTGGATAGAGGTTCCAGAGGCTGGGAGAATTAGTTTCTCAGACAGCAGTTGACGAAACAATGAGAGGTGACACAGTTCCAAGCTAGAGGGACGCAGTGACTCTGTAGGCTGACGTAGAGACTGCGCAGAGGTAGTAAGAGACGGCTCAATTTCAAGCTAAGGTTAGTGTTGGATCGCCTGTGGAGTGAGGAATTTTCCTCACTTATTAATTTTGCCAGTTTTCCTCAGTTTGGATTGCTAGTTTAAGCATCCACGGGTTGTACTTAGATTTTCACTACTGCATAATATTAAAACCCTCGGTTGCTGCACTAGTTTTCTTGAGTTGGGTTTTTCTAGGCACTTAGTCCAAAAATAACAACGTATTTTGTGTGTGTGCATCTATTTCTTCCAATGTTTTTATTTCTTCCGCAGTATCTGTTTTATGAAGGTTGCGGTGTGTTTGTTTCAATATTTGCTGTAGCACAACAAATAATTTGTTTAATTAAATTAACAGATAAAAGAAATAACATTAGTTGCTGCAATAGGATTCGGGGTCAGTGGAATTTTCATATGGTATCATAGAGTAGATTGTAAGCCAGAGAGCTCAGTAACAGAAAGGAAGAGGAATTTTATAGCTCTATGTAAGTAGTAGTTTGAAACCCTTAGAGGCAACACAATTTCTTGAGGAAAAATCAATTTCTCTGAGAGAGCGACAGAGAAATCAGAATTCTCCAGTTTGAGGATTACTAGAGGTGGAGGGAGCAACCAACATTTTCCTTGCAGAGCAGATCTCTAGTTGGATGCAACATTTTGCAGCAGCGCAATTAGGGTTAACATAATATTTCTTAGTGCAATTAGGGTTAACACAATATTTCTGAAATTTTGATAATTACTTTTAATGTAGATCTTCTTCTAGCTTATTTCAATATATAATTCAACAATTATACATCAGAAACTAAACGATAAAAAACAATAGAACAATAGAGATCACAACACATAATAGAAGACAAGATTTACCTTGGGAAATCCCACTATTGGGAAAACCCAACAACCTTTTCAATAGAGAAGTTCTTCTTGTTCAATGAGAGACACACCTATGGTCAAATTTGATCTTATCCTCCAAGTCAAGTCACCCAATCTGATCCCACACTTCGCTCTTGATCTTGCACTTGCACAATTTTGGCCGTCCTGCAATAGCTAGTTGCCCCAAAATTTTGGCCTTGCAACAATTGCCCTAGTAACCCAGAAATTTCAGCCCCCTCCAATAGTTTCCCCCCAAAAAAATTGCGAACCACAAAGACATATTACTCCACATGTGTGAGTTGCTAGAGAGAGAAGAGAGAAAAATCGGCCTTGCTTTTGTCCTCGTCTTTTGCTCACTTGCCTAGAAACTGTCTTGTGAGGCAGAATGCGAATGTCCAAATGGAGAAGGTCGAGCTGCTTTTATATAATAGTCTATCTAGGGTGAATGAACATGTCTCTTGGCTAGGGCTTACTTGACTTGGAGGGAAGCAGACTTATCACTTTTGGAGCCAAAACTTATATTTCAAGAATTCAAAATTTCGTATTTTAAAAGTCGTAATAAGACTTTGACCCAAAATAATTTTTCCTTTTGACTCAAACATCTATAAATCTGATTTACATGATAAATTGTTAATTTTAGGCAACAATGGTATGTTCTATGCTTTAGATCAATTTTACTTCAATTTCTTTATTAGCCTAGTATCAATATTCAGATTAGCAATCACATCAACATGATAGTAAAATGCATATGGAACATAGGCATAAATAGTAGAAGACAAGCCAAGACAAGAGGACACAAGATGTGGCACCAACGATGAACAAACACTAATGTGGGGAAACCCTTGATAAAATCTTCTTTTAGTCTTCAATAGTTCAGCAGAGAGGGATAGTACAATTTACAACTCTGATAATTTATAACAGTAGCAAAAGAGCCCTAACCAAAAAATTCAACACTGGTCAACATGGTAGATTTGGCCCTCAGCAAATCAGTGAACTTAAGTGAACTTCATCTTCCAAACAGAAAGATAAAACAACCCTCAAAATAGTCAAATTCAGCCGAGTCAAAGTTTGGTCAAACAACCCACTTGCGGTTAGCCCTAGCTGTAGTCAACGCTAGTCAACAGTCAACATCTAGCCTTGATTTTTGTGCCCAAAAATGCATCATGCCCAAACAGATATATCCCTCACAAAAACACAGTCAAAGGAGGTCAACACATGTTGGTCAATGCTTCGTCAAACTGTCCAGGAATTCAATCTCTTGAAATTTCACTTTCTTGAAAGTTCGGCCTCCTGAAATTTCGCTCTCCTAAAATTTCGGACGTGTGGAGAGAGAGAGGCTCAGAAATCCATACGCAATCAATAAGGAGAGAGGGAGAGAAGTGTGAATATGAGTGTGTCCAAATGAGGCTAAGTCAACTTCTATTTTTATGTGATGTTGTGGATGAATAGACGTGGTTGTTGGGCTTCTGAGCCTACATAAGTTTGTTCACTGACCTTGACAATTTGACCATAATCAAAATAAATTCATAACTTCATTTGTACACGTCAGAATTGGATGATATTTAGATCAATCCTACACCTCTCGGAGAGAGGAATCCAAGAAAAATATCAGCTATCATAAATACGATGACCCATGTGGAGTTTGGCCCTAGTTGCCAATCTTAACACTCCCTCTCAACATCCATCTGCCAATCCGTACTATTTCTTCCATCAATGCACTGCTTTCCACTCCTTTGCATTGCTCTACTCTGTTGAACTATGAAGAAGAAGAAGTGATCGAGAATGTATCATAGCATTCTCTAATGACCCGAAGTCAAGCCCAATCAAAGGAGAGTGTGTCATACCACTCTTACTGACCCAAAGTCAGTTACAATTGATCCCAAATAAATATCGGTCATCCTAGCATAGGGAGTACGGTAGTACATGATGTGTTCATCGGTAGTACTATGGCCCCTATCCTCATTTCCCTGCACATTGGCTAGATGAGAAGTACTTCCCATGAGTCCTAGATTGCATGGGTAGGATGTCTCAGTCGGAGAAGGATGAACCACTCATCCTACCTACATGTCGCCAAGGGGTATCATAGGGGAAGGTTGAACCACTCACCCTGTACACAGCAAACCACTAGGGGAAGGTTGAACCACCACCCTATGGTTGTTAATCGCTCCAAGAAGTACCCCAAGCCCCTCGGAGCTCCTAGAGCTCAGTGTCCATCTCATACAGGACACTCATAAGAGGGTCTCTCCATGACTCCAAGTCGTTCTCAGAAGGCCAAGAACATCACCTTCCTTAGGGGCTTTGTCAAAATATTGTCGACTTGCTCATTAGTCCCAATATGATGGAGCCTAATTGCTCCTCATTGTACCATATCCAGGATAAAGTGGTACCTGATATCTATATGCTTGGAGTGATCATGAAACATGAGATTCTTTGATAATTGGATCCCACTCTGGTTGTCATAGAGGATCACGGTGGTATCCAACACATGTCCAAACAACCCACTAAAGGACTTCCTCAACTAGACAGCTTCACAGGAGGCCATACTAGCAACTATGTATTCGGCCTTGATAGTGTTTAAGGCAACCGATTTCTGCTTCCTGCTCATCCAGGATATTGAAGTAGAACCCAAAGAAAAACAACATCCAAAATTGCACTTGCAAACCACCAAAATGCCATCCCAATCAGTATCAGAATAACCATGCAACCTCACATCCCTGGCAATGTATCTCAGTCCATGAGTGATTGTGCCTCGAAGATATCTCAAAAGATTCTTGGCACCAATCCAATGTATATGATGAGGCTCAACCATATATTGGCTCAATGTGTTAACTGCAAAACATATGTCTGGATGGGAGTTCACCAAGAACATTAGTGCTCCTATGAGTTGACAACACTCAGAAGCATTTCCCAATTCAGGTCCAACAACATGACCACATAACTTCTTAAAGTTAAGTTCCATTGGAGTAGTCACATGCTTGCAGTCCACCACAAAACTTTCTAATATCTTCAAAACATATTTTCCTTGAGAGGGGAAAATTTCACCTAGCTTTTGCTAGACCTCCAACCCTAGGAAATAGTGCATTGGTCCTATGTCCTTCATCTCAAATTCAGAAGCCAACTCCCTCTTACATTTGTGAATGAGAGGATCCGCACCTTGTCAAAAAGAGGTCGTCCACATAAAGTACCACAATGAGAGGTTTATCATTTTCAACCTTAAAGTAAAGGTTCGAATCGACTTCACTTCTAGTGAATCCCAGCTTCATCAGATAGTTATCGATCTTCTCATACCAAGCTTGAGGTGCTTGCTTCAATCCAGAGAGAGCTTTCTTCAACTTGCATACATGAGATTCTCGATCATGAACTTCAAACACCTCGGGTTGTTCCACATGGACTTCCTCTTTGATTGAACCATATAAGAAAGCGGTCTTGACATCCATCTGATGTAAGTTCCATCCTTGCGAAGCAACAAGGTCTATGATTGAGTGGATGGTTGTTTATCCAGAAATAGGTGCAAATATCATCGTAATATACACCTTCCTTTTGAGAGAAGCCTCGAGCAACAAAGCGAGCTTTGAACTTTTTTGCACTTCCATCAGCTCCATGCTTGATTTTGTAGAGCCACTTAGAGGTGAGAACCGATTTGTTGGTCTAGGGACAACATCCCAGACATCATTCTTCATAATTGATTCGTATTCTTCATTCATGGCATCCTTCCATACTTCATGCTTCAAGGATTCTTCGAATGATGAAGGCTCATTTTGAATGATAGTGCTCATGGAGGTCAAATATCCTTGATACTTGTTTGGCTTCTTGCTTTCATGCAAAGTCCCCCTTGGTGCAATGTGTCTCTCGGCATCTTTGAGAGTCTCCCTAAGCCACGAGGGTCTCCTTTTGGAGGAGGAGGGCTCATGAGGAGGAGGATCAATAGGATCCATAGGTTCATCAACACCAGGCATCGTTCCGTCTTCTTTTTCACCTCGATTTCTGGTGTCAGTTTTATTGTCTTTCCTTAGGATAATAAGGTGGTTGATCTTTCCGAGGGCCATATCTTTGTCAAAGATGACATCACGACTTATCTCAACTTCCTTTTGACCAGCCACATAAATTTTGTATCCTTTAGAATTTTTCCTATAGCCCACAAAGATTCCTTTCTTCCCAGATGCACCCAATTTGCTTCTTTTCTCTTTTGGCACATGAAAATATACGGGACTTCCAAAAATTCTAAAATGAGAGACATCGGGTTTCTTACTAGTGAACATTTCTTCGGGAGTTTTGGAGTCCAATGCTTGATGAGTGCATCGGTTTTGAACATACACGACGATATTTGTAGCTTTAGCCCTTAGGAACTTTGGAAGGCCTTGATCATGAAGCATGGCACGAGCTGCTTCTACAATAGAGCGATTCTTCCTTTCAGCCACACCATTCTGCTTAGGAGTGTATGGTGTTGTAGTCTCCCTCTAAATGCTAGCTTCTTTGCAATAATCTTGGAATTCATTGGATATGTACTCGGTCCCATTATTAGTCCTCAATATCTTGATTTTCTTCTCGGATTGGTTTTCGATCAAGGCTTTGAAGTGTCGGAACTAGGTGAACACTTCATCCTTCTTCTTTAAGAAGTAGATCCAGGTCTTGCGGAAATAATCATCCTTAAAGTTGAGATAATATAAGTATCCTTCCAAAGAGTTTATGGGCATCATACTAGATATGTCGGAGTGGATCAATTGCAATATATCTGTGGTCTTGCTATTACTTGAGGGGAATGTGTTGGAATTCCTAAGTCTAACCCGTTAGAAACCCTCCATGCACTTTACTGATTTATTCGTACCTACTTGTTCTATTACTTAACAAGTTATTTACATTGTAAATACTGAAAATAAACACTAGTGCATGCTCAACATATTATAGATCATCAACTGAAGGAAACATAAACAAGCACACACAATGACACCATTATTTTTAGACCAATGTCCCTGGAAAGACCTAATGCGGGAAAAATGGTGCAACTATCTGAGGGTTTTCTCATTAAGCAATTTTAGAGAACAATCTGGGTGCCAAATCCGGCTTACCCAACAGAGAATTTCCTTGGCAGTAGTACCTCTCAGTCTGAGACAAATGTCTTGGCTGAAACCCCCGTATAAACCCTCCGGCAGCTCCTCAACTCCAATCTGCCCTAGAATCCCTAGTCTCTGCCTTTCTGGACTACCTTAGCCTCTCTCTGCCTAGCGCTGGCCCTGCATCACCTTGAATGGGCCTGCGTCAGCCTCAGGAGGCCCTGTGTCAGCCTTTTGACACTCCACATCAGTAATGCTCTCCTCTCTGAAGCATTGCGCAGCTCCTGGCTACCTCTGCGTGAGCCCTGGCTGCTACTGCATCACTCCCTCTGGCTCTTGTGTTGTTCTCCCGGCATTATCTCTGCCTCTCTATCTCTCTGTACTCAATGCCCCTTAGCTACAACTCCGATCACTGATTCTATCTCTCTTAGCAAACCCCGCTCTAGAGAATAGAATGACTGATCATTTGGTGTGCTCTCCAAGTGACCCTCAATCCCCCTCTTATACTTTTCTTGTTGACATATCAACAACCGAGATTAAGTCCCTAATCAACGACTATGATTAGATCTGGCTTGATCCATGTCTTTTGGACCATTCTAACACAATTTTTTATTAATCCACATTAATATTTTAATTTCCCTAAGTTTAGACTTCATGCGCTCCAACCTCTCCACCGAATTTCGTTGCTAGATCACATTCGATGCTACCACAAATCAACACTCTCTCTTAGTGAGGACTGTGCTCTAGCAATACTCCTCACTGAGTATTACTCTGATCACCCGACATCATTCCCTGTGCTGATGCTAGGCCCGCTGCCCACCATCTTCTGCATTGCTTTATGCTGTATTTTTGCCCATGGTTTTGCCACTACCACTACTGCATTTGTATGAAAGCTCCCTCTACATCCGTGCTGTTGTTGGTCCTTTCTCCCAACACTGCATCCGCACTACAACTCTCATCATGTTGCATTGTGTTGCCCACTGCTACACTGCAACTCAATTACTAAGAAGTAAGTAACTGATCTCCTAACCTTGACCTCTTTGTTAGGCTAGAGACCCTCCTGATGCTAAAACTCCCTCTTGCCACTGACAAGTGCTCCCTCTTTGACCCCTACGCTGCTGCAACAAGTCCCTGCATCTCGCATTGTTGCACACCTCTCTGTGTCATCCTGCACTAGTGCAACACTACCGTGCCTCTCGCACTGCTGCAACTTGCTAGCCTTGCGCTGCCTTGGGACTCCTGCACTGTAGCTCTATCTGCCGCTTCATCCGCATCCGTCTCTACCCACATCAGCCAGTCCTGCTACTCCTCTTCGGGGCTCCCGTAGCAAGGTCTAATCCAAGAGGCTGGGTACCTCAAGGATCCTGCCCCTCATCACCTGTAGTCTGCTTGACTACAACTCGATGTCTCCTCACTTCCACTCAAGTGGTGTTTGTGCACTCATGGCATAGTCATCGTCTGTCAACACTTCCTTCTCTGCCCTTGCTAGCACTGCCTTATTCTTAGAAGACTCTCCCTTACTCTTCTTCCTTGGACACTAGGTCGCATAATTACCCAGCTCCCCACAGTGGAAGCACTTGATTTTGGAGAGATCCTTCTTCTTCAGCTTTTCCTGCTTTCCCTCAGATGGTAGGGCAACATCTTCCTCCTCTTGCTTGACTTTTTTCCCCTTACTGTTGCTTCTCGCCTTTGACTGCTGTCTAATCTCTTCTTGGCGAAGAGTTGCCCACATCTCATCCTAAGGTGGAAGTGTCCCTCTGCCCAGTATACTCTGGACAGATACCTCCCAGTATTCTGAGACAACATTTAGGGTTGTCCCCACCATCAATTCCTGATTCAGCGTGGCTTCTATAGCAATCAACTGACCTCGGATCTCATTCATTTCTCCGAGGAAGGTGTCAATCAGTTCTCCCTTCTTCATCTGATACGACCTTAGCTGATTTTCTAGTAACATTCTTATCTGCACAAAAGTATGCTGGTACAATTTCTTGAGGACCTCCCACATCTCATATGTTCTTTCCTACATGGTCCTTGACCTCGTCAAGGATGATGCTCTTGGCCCTCGCCATTGCCTCCTCGTACTTGTCGTTATCATTTGGGTCCACTAGGATAGCTATAATCTTCAAGGCAAAGTTCTTGACACGATTTCTGTCAAGTACATATAAGATTTTGGCCTTCCAGACTGCGAAGTTTGATCCTCCGTCTAGCCTATCCTGGTCTCTTACTCTGTGTAGTGCCATGATGCTCTTCTACTTCCCTCCTGGAAGTTCTTGAACTGACTCCCTCTAAGTCTCGATTTCCCTCTTGGGAATCCTTCTGCCGATGTCGAGATGCCCCCCTACTCTGATCGTCAGTGCAACCGCAACACTGATCTGGGTTTCTCGGCTAGAAACCCTCGATATAAACTCCCTCGTCTTGGCCATGCCGTGTCAGGTATTGTTCTGACTACAATACCTCACCAGCTCCACTGTGCAACTTTCCCACAACCTTCTAAACCCTAACAACCTGAAGGTGAGAGCTCCTAGGCTCTGTGCAATCCCAACACCAGCAACTCGGCCTCCTCAGCCAACTGCATTAGCCCTTTTGGCTTCTGCGTGGCTCTACATGAGACTCCCTTTGCCTCTCTTAGCCTTTGCGCTGCCTCTTCCTGGCTCACCCTTGATGACGCAGGTACTGTGTTACCCTTTCCTCGTTGTTGCTCTGCTAGAAACAACTTCTGTCACTCGGGACAATTGTTTTTTGTTGCTATTGCTTTGCTTGGCTGATGTCCTCAGTTCTCCTGTGATCTGCAACCACTCTCCGATACCATGTTGGAATTTCCAAGTCTAACCCGTTAGAAACCCTCCATGCACTTTACTGATTGATTCCTACCTACTTGTTCCATTACTTAACAAGTTATTTACAATGCAAACACTGAAAATAAACACTAGTGAATGCTTAACATATTATAGATCATCAAATGAAGGAAACAAAAACAAGCACACATAATGACACCATTATTTTTGGACCAATGTCCCCAGAAAACCCATTGCGGGAAAATCGGTGCAACTATCTGACGGTTTTCTTAATAAGTAATTTCAGATTACAATTTGGGTGCCAAATCTAGCTTACCCAACAAAGAATTTCCTTGGTAGTAGTACCTCTCAGTCTGAGACAAATGTCTTGGCTGAAACCCCGGATAAACCCTCTGGTAGCTCCTCAACTCCAATCTACCCCAGAATCTCCAACGTTTGCCTTTTTGGACTGCGTTAGCCTCTCTCTTCCCAACGCTTTCCTTGCGTCACCCTCAATGGGCCTACGTCAACCTCAAGAGGCTTTGCATCAGCCTTCTGGCCCTCTGCATCAGTGACGCTGGCCTCTCTGGAGCACTGCGCAGCTCCTGGTTGCCTCTACGTGGCCCTACGTGAGCCCTGGCTGCTATTGCGTACTCCCCCTGGTTCTTGCGCTGATCCTCCGACACTATTTTTGCATCTCTGTTTCTCTGTACTCAATGACCCTCAGCTGCAACTCCGATCATTGACTCTATCTCTCTTAGCAATCTCCGCTCTAGAGAATAGAATGATTGGTCATCTGGTGTGCTCTCCAAGTGACCCTCAAGCCCCCTCTTATAATTTTCTTGTTGACATATCAACGACCGAAATTAAGTCCCTAATCAACGACTACAATTAGATCTGGCTTGATCCATGCCTTTTCGACCATTCTAACACAGTTTTATATTAATCCACATGAATATTTTAATTTCCCTAAGTTTAGACTTGGGGACTCCATAAAAAATATTAATTATTTTAATATCTCCTAAACTGTTTAGAATCTGCCCAAACCCTTTCTGGGTACTGGAGATCTCATGTGCCCCAACCTCTCCACCAAATTTTGTGGCTAGAGCACATCCGATGTTACCACAAATCAACAGAATGGTCCCCTTGTAAGTTTTCCTTCGACACATCCCCGACAACTCCTTCATGCTCTACTTTGAACTTGGGCATATCTGTCACCATCTGTCTCACATCGGGTAGGGCCTTATAATGAAGATGGGAAAACCCCCAGTGCCATAGTTCATATTGTAGAGATGTGTCGCAAGACATGGATCCCAATGGACTTCCTCCAACTTGATACAAAGTGTCAGCCCTGAACCAAAGAGTAAAAACATCTTTAAAATTTCTTTTCCAAACACTTACCTTTCCATCGATGAATGCCACCTTGAATCCTTTGTCCTTCATGGCTGAAATGGACATTGGGTTCTTCTTGAGATCAGGTACATATAGTACTTCTTACAAATGAATAGTGTTACCTTGATTCAATTGAAGGGTAACATTCTCTACTCCCTTCACAGGATAGGTGGCATCGTCTCCAAGGATGATCTCCAAGTTTGTCTCCTTTTCTATCAGATTAGAGAGGGCTTCCTTGTATCCCGTGAAGTGCCTTGAGGCACCACTATCAATTAGCAAATTTCCCAAAGTGTCCGGAGGAGAGGCAATGGAGAGGGCCGATATAAGATAGTACTCTTTTTCTTATTGTTAACAACATTTGATTCTTCATACCTAGAGTTCCTTGATTTCTTGGCAGGTCAACCATTTCCTTGATGTCCCACATTCCTTTTTCATTTACCATTGGACCTGCCATTCCTTTGATTGTTGTTGTTGAAGTTTCCCTTGGAATGATTGTGATCATCATCATGCGATGTGTTCCTTCTATTTGGACACTCCCTTGCATATTGGCCAAACTTATTGCAAACAGAGCAACTGCTCCACCATTTTTGTTTCTTCTTGAATGCATCTCGACATCAATACTTCAAACCCTGGAATTTGATCATTGTTCAGTATAGTGGTTCTAAATAAATACCACTCAGGTGGGAGTCCTCCAAGGGTGGTGAGAGTAAGTTCCCTGTCAGGAATGACTTATCCAATCAAGAGTAGATCATTCTTGATCTCAATAATCCTCAAGAAATAGGATTGAATGTCCTCATCCTTTCCCTTAATATCCTTCAACTTATTATTCAGAAAGAGAATTTGATTAGAATTACTAACCTTGAACATGTCGACCAACCTGTTGTAGATCTCCTTGGAGGTCTTAAATTCAGAGATATAGGCCACCAGATGCTTATCAATGGAATCCCTGATAACCTTCTTCTCTTTGACTTTAGCCCTATTGTACTTGGTCTCCACAACAGTCGGTGCATTTGAAGGAGGTTCAGGGATTTTACCTTGCACATAATCCATCACTTCTTTTTCTTCCAAGGTCAAATCAAAAGCCATCTTCCATCCATGATAGTCAGATTTATCATGGAGCTTGTCTTTATCAGGGAAGTAGGATGAGGAACCCATTAAGTCTTTTGTCCTTGCCCAACTGCCTTTGGCGATTGCTCTTTCACTCTTGCTTGGGCTTTGTCTTCACCTCAACTCTGATTCCATGTTAATTTTAGGCAACAATGGTATGTTCTATGCTTTAGAGCAATTTTACTTCAGTTTCTTTATTAGCCCAATATCAATATTCAGATTAGCAATCACATCAACATAGTAAAATGCAGATAGAACATAAGCATAAATAGTAAAATACAAGCCAAGACAAGAGGACACAAGATGTGGCACCAGCCAGGGACAAACCCTAATGTGGGGAAACCCTTGATCAAATCTTCTTTTCGTCTTCAATACTTCAACAAAGAGAGATAGTACAATTTACAAATCTGATAATTTATAACAGCAACAAAACAGCCCTAACCATAAAAGTCAACGCTGGTCAATAGGCCAGATTTGACCCTTAGCAAATCGGTCAGGTTTAGTCAACATTGGCCTCCAAACAACAAGACAAAATAGTTAAATTTAGCCCAGTCAAAGTCTGGTCAAATAACCCACATGCGGTCAAACCTAGTTGCAGTCAATGTTGTTCAACAGTCAATGTTTAGCCTCGATTTCTGTGCCCAAAAATGGGGCTTGCCCAAACAGATATAGCCCTCACAAAAATGCAATCAAAGGAGGTCAACGCATGTTGGTCAACGCTTCGCCAAACTGTCCAGAAATTTGGTCTCCTGAAATTTTGCTCTCCTGAAATTTCGGCCTCCTGAAATTTCGCTCTTTTGAAATTTTAGACATGTGGAGAAAGGGAGGCCCAAAATTTTGTACCCAATCAATGAGGAGAGAGAGAAAAGTGTGTCCAAATGAGGCTAAGTCACCTTCTATTTATATCCAACGTTGAGGATGGATAGGCGTGACTATTGGGCTTTTGAGCTTACATAAGTTTGTTGGTCGACTTTGACAATTTGACCATAATCAAAATAAATTCATAACTTCATGTGTACATGTAAGAATCAAATGATCTTTAGATCAATCCTACACCTCTCGGAGAAAGGAATCCAAGAAAAATATCAGTTGTCATAAATAAGATGACCCATGTGGAGTTTGGCCCTAGTTGCCCATTTTAAAATAAATACTGTTGGAATTTCTAAGTCTGACACGTTAGAAACCCTTCATGCACTTCATTTATTTATTCCTACCTACTTGTTATGTTAATTTACAAGTTATTTACCATGTAAATATTGGAAATAAACACAATTACATGCTCAACACATTATAGATCATCAACTGAAGGAAATAGAAACAAGCACACAAATGACACCGTTATTTTTGGACTAATGTCCCCGGAAAAACCCGATGCGGGAAAACTGGTGCAACTATTTGAGGGTTTGATTTATTAAGCAGTTTCAGAATACAATCTGGGTGCCAAATCTGGCTCACCCAACAGAGAAAAGTCTCGGCACTAGTACCTCTCCTTCGGAGATGAATGCTCCGGCTGAAACCCCGGATAAACACTTCGGCAGCTCCTCAGTTCCAATTTGCCCCACGAAAAACCCCAACGTCAGCCTCTAGGGACTACGTTAGCCTCTTCTACCCTCTACATTAGCTTTCCTGGCAGTTCCGGACAGTTTTGGCTGTTACCGGCAGTTCCCGCTTCTTCCCTCTACATCAACTTTCCAACAGTTCATGTAGTTTCGACTGTTCTCGACAGTTTCGGCTTCTACCCTTTGCATCAGCTTTCCTGGCTATTCCAATAGTTCCGGTTGTTCCCTGTAGTTCCAGCCTTTGCCCTCTATGTCAACTTTCCCAACTGTTCCGATAGTTCCGGTTGTTCTTGGCAGTTCCAGCTTCTGCCCTCTACGTCAGCTTTCCTAGTTGCTGCGCTGATCCTTCCGACACTATTTTTGCCTCTCTGCTTTTGTATTCACTGCCCCTCAGGTGGAACTCTAGATCACTCTCTCAACTTTCTCAGCAAACCCAACCCCATAAAGTCGAAATCTTGATCTCTTGGTGTGTTCCCCAAGTGACCCTCAAGCCTCCTCTTATACTTTTCTCTTTGACAAATCAAAGGCCGAGATTATGTTTCTAATCAACAACTAAGAGTAGTGCTGGCTTGATCCATGACTTTTGGACCATTCTAACACAATTTTATATTAATTCACATAAATATTTTAATTTCCCTAGGTTTAGACTTAGGGACTCCATTAAAAATATTAATTATTTTAAAATCTCCCAAACTGTTTAGAATCTGCCCAAACCCTTTTTGAGTATTGGAGATCTCATGTGCCTTAGCCTCTCCACCAATTTTCATGGCTAGAGCACATTCGATGCTACCCCAAATCAACAAATACAATTACATCAAGTGACCAAATGTACATTATGAGGACCAGCCGTAGTTACAAATTCAATAGGTTCAATATGCCACCCAAATAGAGGAGACAACCCCTGACATCGGACATGCATCAAATACAAATGATATAATTTTTCAATGGTCAAGCAAAGAAAATTCATCTAAGTAATGTCCTCAACAAATTGAGGATAAATAAGATTCATCCTATCCATCCCCATAGGCAAGTTTTGGGATGGCTGGGCGAAAATCCCAGAATTGGGGTTTTGAGTAATATTTACTCAACCATTTATGAAGATGAAACCTCTTAAGGAAGATTATAAATAAAGGAGGATTGGATTCATTTTGAGCATCAAGTGTGGATCAATTCATTTTTTTCTTAAGCATTAGCTCTGAGGGTTTTTAGACCCCTTCTCCCTTGTCAATTTCGGTGGTGAAAGATCCCACCCTAGTTTGACACCTATCTATTCTTTCTGCATTCTGTTTTACTATTTGAAAGGGCAACAAATTCTGTTGACTTTTGGATTTTTGGTTTTGTGAACAGTAACGTCGTCTAGAAGACAAGACAACAATGTTTTTTCTGACACAAGTCTCCTGTCTATCTAAGTGGCAACAAAATCTTTGTATAACTAAATCTTGTAATTGGTTTTTGAACAGGATGGGTTGTTCAAAAAAATTAATATCTTTGTGGATCATTGTATTGACGGTTGAACATTGGTGAAGCAACGTCAACCCTGAGTAGTCGGATTCCTGAAGGCATCGCATATCTTTTTGTTGTTTGTGGCCGAAACTCTAGTAAGTCCTCATGTGAATTGGTTTGGAGTCGAATTGTAGTTGAACTATGGTCCCTGCGTAGTATACCACTATGGAGGCAAATAGCATATGTGGAGTCGATCCTTGATTAATCGGACCAGTGCAAAGTTTCTGGGAGCATTCGTGGAAGTAAACTAAGTATTCTTACTTATTTGCCACTCCAGTCCCCACTCGATGCCACGAATTCAAATCTGGAGATAAAATATGTAACTAAGGAATGCGAGGTCTAATTGGTAGACACTCAAATCATTGACTTGGTTAGGGGCGGATAATGAAGCATGGGCCTAATTATATTTACCTGTGTCATGTTTTATCTATTTGCATAGAATTCAGTTTTTCTCTATGGAGATGTCGAGTCGGCTAAGGCTTATCTGAAGTTACATAGTCAGAGTAAATTTATTCTTGTGTTGCATAAACGCCAGGCTTTATCAATTTTGCATAGAATTTGTTTTGCTGTGGAACTGTCAACTTGGCTAGGGTTTATCTGTTGCATTAATTGTGTATGAATCAGAGTCTGTTGGATTTCGTCCATTGCATTGAATTGACAGTTGAGTTATTTTACATTAATATCACTACTATGGATTGAAGATTATAATATTTGAATTAGATTGAATTGCTTGTATAAAAGGAAATGTTTTGAATACCCTAAGTACTGAAAAAAAGGTTAGGGTGAAAATCTCCTTATATTATTACAATCTATATACAATGACAAATTGGCCAATCCACATCCTAACTTTATATCATAGTTTGCATGCCTACACGTATTAAACAGGCTAGTGGCCATATATAGAATTGACCAATTATATAAAATGACCTTAGTGACTCGTTACATTGATTTATCTAGCTCAACCAAGAGCTAGATAAAATAGCAGTCTTATATATTGTTCATGTTGTATGTTGTGCAAGGGGTACAACAATAGCAAGAAGTATCATGTTTTCATATTCAAAGATATGAATTTAGCTGATGGGTTGATAATAGATGTAGTTATGAGATAGCAACTTTTAGGCTTAAATTCTTATTCATTAATTTAAAATCTATCTCCCATGAACATCATTTAACAATGACTAATTCCTCATGAATTTGAAGAGTCCATTTAACAGTCATTGCATCAGGCAATGTCTGCATGGGTGAGCATCACCTCATGCAAAGAGTGATATGTGGATTACTCAAACACAATCCCATTTTACACATGTGATCATCATCTGATGCAATGAGTGCTCAGTGTACTATTCAGACTTATGGAATATGGTAGTTATAGATGAATGCCTTTGAATATTCAGTTAATCCTGGAAAATGACACCTCGTAATATTTATTTTCCCAAATAAAGTGATTCTCTTTATAGATTCCCTAGTTTGCAGACTATTAATTAATTAATGATTGGTTGTTATTTATTGTATATCTAAATACCAGCTAATTGGAGATTATGAAGATGGGAAAGAACAATACAGTTTACGATTGAAGCTGGAGCTACCTGTGCAGGTGAGAATACCTTTGCTGCTAAACTTTTTTGTTGTTGAAAAAACATTGGTTATATTACACAAACAATTTCTGGAAAATGGTGAAAGTATGTACAAGATTTTTGTTATAAAAAGATTTCCAGAATGCATAGATGTTGGTGTATGCAACTTATTTTAATGGGTATTTTAGGAAGTCAAATCACAACTCTGTTTTTACACATAATGATAATAAGTAAATTCAAAAATTGAGAGAGAAGCAAAAGAGTAAATGGAGTGTATTCGATTCACCTGATTATATAGATCTATACAAATCTATGGCAACCCACGGGTTGTCCACAGCTCCAAAAGGGCCAATACAGTAGAGGCAGGACAGCCTTTTTCCTTGAGACTTTAAACATTACAGAATGCATTTGAAAATAATTCACTTGGTAAATGGCATAATTGGATAACAACAGATTAAGAGCTTGACAGGATAATAACTGCATGTAATTATCTTTGCAGTGCTTGTAATTGACAGTTCATTTATGTTTTATATTTGGGTAGGGCCAATTCTCTTGTCTTGGATGAGTAAGTAATGGTTAGAAGAAGCACAATGCCAAGGAGACCTATTATTCCATACTGATGTACTTGAGAAGAATCGTATCATACGATGCTTTACACAAGAACACAATATATGAGAGTGAAACTATCCTTGTGATTAACAGTGCTTATTGAGTATCTAAAATTATCTGGCACCTGGGTGGATATAGGAGAGTTGTTCCAATTTTGTATAGATGGAAGGTGTATTTACGTACCTATTAATGTGCCAGTTACGTGGGCCCTCATTGTGTATATTTGGTGGGCAGCATGGTTCTACTGGCAGCGAAATTGTGGTTTTCATGTTTCTCCTGCAGCGCAACTTGTATTTGAGCGAGAAACAGATAATATTTGATCCAATGATGATAAGTTTGAGTAACATTAATGACATAGAACTAAAATTGTCAATAAACTTCATTGTTTAACATGATTGTATTGCATTTGATGTAATGATTAAGATGATGTCATGTGACGTGAAGCCCCACTGTCCACATACCAGATACCCGAAGATGCTCCGCTAATTGAGGGAAAAGCATACTCCCTCTGAACCTGTGTGGCAGGTGATCTTGCACTAGAGGACTCACATACAGTGAACTCAAACTCTCGGTCAAAACAATCTGCAAAGTCCTCAACCTCTACTGAAGCTGCCACACTCTGGTTCTTCCCCTTCTTCTTATTCTTCTCCGGACACAACTGCATAGTGTCCCATATTTTGACAATTCCAACACTTCACCTTGGAATAGTCCTTTTGTGTGTTACCCTAATTACCTTTACCTTTGCCTTTGCCCCCACCATTGCTTGTGGAAACCTGCTTCTTCCCTTTGCCTTTCTTGTCTCCTGCCAACAGTGCTACATCCTCATCCTACTCAACTGGCTTGGCTGCCCCAAGCTGACCTTTCTTGATCTCTGTCTGAATGCAATCATCCCAAAACCTCTCCCATGTGGGAAGAGTCTCACGTGCACAAACTCCATCAGCAAAGTTTATCCATGAATGGGGGAGGCCATTCACTGCAATCTGCACCAACTCAGTGGGTGGAATGACCTCTCCAACTACTGCCAACTCATCTCTCACATTAGTAATCTTTGTGAGATATCCAGCTGCACTATCATTACCCATGTTAATGGTCTTAAGCTTCTCCTTCAAGACCATTTTCCGGTTCTCATTGGTACTCTGGTAGAGATTGGACAATGTTGTCCACATCTCATGGGCATTTCTCTTTCCTCTCAAATGAGGAATGCAATGGTCTTTGACTCCGTTTAGAATCAGTCTCTTACCCTTGTTGTTCTTTTTATTATAATCAACCAACTGAGTAGCATCAGTAGGCACAACAACAGGGTTCTGTGTGGTATGCACCATAATGTCCCAGACTTCTGCCTCCTCAAAGGTACTCTGCACTCTCTCCTTCCAAACGCTGTAATTGTTATGCCCATCCAACCTATTCTCCACCCTCAATCCCAATGACATCCTGCTGTCCTAAAACTAAAAAATAGCACTACCGTAGTAAAGATAAAACTATTGTTTGTGAAAAATCAGCTTGCCGAAATTTTTTGAGTGAAAAATCAGCAGGCTGTAATTTTCCTCCCTGATGTCCCAAACTGCACTTCAGCACTCCAGCTCCGATACCATGTAAAAATTTTTCATTTCCCACCCCAGTTTTCAGTTTCACCTTATTTCTCCAAAATAGTTAAATGCCTTTTCCCATATCCATACATTCAACAACTGAAAAATAAATTTTGCTGAAAACACAAATTCTGGAAATTTTACAGAATGCTGAAAAATGTAGAAATAAAATATCAGCAAGTACAAACAGCCATTCAATACATTTAAACACAGTGATTTTTGGTCAAGGTGACCTTGGAAAAACCCCCTACAACTCTTGGGGAAAACCAGTTCGAAAGCTCCTTATTTCTGGAAAATGCTTTTACAATGAGAAATATTCAGCAAAAAATCAGCAAGCAAACTTTTAGAAGTTATCTCGTTTTTCGTGCCTCAGCCAATTGGAAAAATTTGCAAAGAGCAAAACATAATAACAATAAATGTTGTACGGCCTCCTCGATTTTTTGTGCCCAATTTCAGCCTTAAATGCTGCTGTACAGCCTACCTAGAAAAGCGTGCAAGCTGCCATAAATATGTTGTACGGATTTCCTCGATTTTTGTGCAGAAGAAACTAGCGGTACAGCTGTACGGATTTGCCTCGATTTGCGTGCCAAGTTACAGCCACTTGCTGTACGGATTTTTGCTCCTCGATTTCTGTGCACTTGCTGTACGGATTTCTAGAAAATCATGCCCAAATTCTGCCTTTCACTGTGTGCTAACTCAGCTGTACGGATTTGCTAAAATGCTGTCTTGGAATGTGTGCCAAGTTGTTGTTCCCTTCTCCTCCCTGTCCAGAAATATCCCTTGCTCTCTTGCTCTTCTTCTCTCAATCTGCTCATGAAAGAATGAATGACCTTTTCCTCATTTAATCTAACTCTAAGTGACTTTTGGGGAACCCCTAAATCCAATGGCTGAAATAGATTGAGATCTAGGGCTGAGATTAAATGCTCATTTAAATCTCACTTTCTATTTTTTAATTCACCCCACTTTAATAAAGACCCATGTTAAGTTTAGGTATGTTCTATGCTAGAGCAATTTATTTAACTTTTCACAGTTAGCAATCACATCAGCACTAAGATAAACTGCAGATAGAACATAAATATAAAACGCAGAAGACAAGCCAAGACAAGAGGACACAAGATATGGCGCGAGCCAGGGACAAACCCCACAATGTGTGGGGAAACCCTTTGATCAAATCTTCTTTTATCTTCAAAGTTCAGCAGAGAGAGAGAGAGAGTACATTTACAACAGAAGTCAAGACTTTGACTTATCTAGATCTAGCATAGATCATTTCGTATAATGATGAGATCAGTTGAAGACATTTTGCTTCAACTGATTCTCAAGGTGACTCTATCATCGTGCTGCATCTCATCCATTTGCTGCACCTTACTGTGTAGCACCATCATGCTGCATCATGCATTATCATGCTGCTCATGATCCCTATGCTGCCCATACATCATGCTGTCCATGATCTCATACATCATGCTGCTTATGATCTCATACATCATGCTGCCCTTGATCTCATCTATCATGCTGCCCATGATCTCATCTATCATGCTGCCCATGCATCATGTACATCATGCTTCCCTCGCTGTCCTTCTGTTGCTTCATTATTTAGTTCATATACATATCAGCCTTAGTTGCTTGCTATGGCTTGCAGCCTAGCAAAGCAGCTAGGCTATAGTTCCAGAATCTTCTACACAAACATGCTGTCATCATCGTCCTGGCACACAGTCGTATCATGCCCAAACAGATCTTGAATAGGTTACGCTATCACCTACAGCAATGTGATAATAGGTCTCTTAGGGTTGCGTATTAACAGTAACTCTAATACCTTTTCATGACAACGTTTGAAGCTTCTTCATGACAGCAATAGAATCTATCCTTCATGACTGCGTTCCAATTAGAACAGCGGTTAGGGCATTCCTCATTTAGGACAGTGTTTGAGCCTCCTTCCTTGTGCGTATACGGGCTTCTCCTTGACTGCGTGTAAGGGCCTCTTGTATAGCGAATAAGGGACTCCATAACTGTGGATTGATTAGGTCTGTTTAGTCCTCCTTTGTGCAGCGTATAGAAGCCTTCTTTGTTTGCGGATATAGGGCTATAAATACGACCTGTGGTAAGGCTCCTTCCATGCCTCTTTTAGTGACTGCAACTAGGGCTTCATCTGTGGCTCATCTTCCACCTTTGACTGCAGCTTAGATCAGAGCATCTTCGTGAACTGCGTGTAATCCATGTACATCGTATAGCTTATAAGGTCTCCAAAAACTGCGTTGGATTAGGGCATCATCAAACTAGGCCAGCATATTCTTTTTGTGACTCTCCTTCTCCAAAAACCCAAGACGTGGAGAGGAGATCACATTAACAATGTATGATGAAATGACTTTAAGTCCTCTATATTTATACTAAAACATATATGATGAATAGCCACGACGTTTGGGCTTCCTGAGCCTACGTAAGAGCTGGTCGGCTTGATAATAATTACATAAACAAAATAAATTCATATCTCCATAAATACTTATCGGAATCGGATGATCTTTAGATCGATCCTACACCTCTCGACGAGAGGGATCCAATAAAAATATCAGCTGCCATAAATAAGCTGATCCACATGGAGTTTGGCCCTAGTTGCCAATTTAACAACATTTAGCATTATTTCCAAAGTCCTTTCCTTTTAATTTTACATTGCTTTATTAGCACTTTAATTAGACTTTAGTACTTTATCACTTAAGTCACTTTAAATAGATTTTGCTTTATAAAAATTATAAAAGTCACTTTAGGAGAAAAATTAAATTCTTTTGGACACTTTTCCCTAGGCCAAAGATCAAAGCCTTAGGGAACCACCTGTCCTCCGGTATCAAATTTCAACACTCCTTCTTACCGAGGAAGGTGTTCCTCACCACACCCATCTTGTCTCTGAAGTAGACATGCTTGCCCCGTGGTAAGGCTTTGGTAAGAATATTTGCAACCTACTCATCAGTGGGAATGTACTCAAGCTTCACAACTCCCTTTTGAACATAGTCTTTGATGAAATGATGTTTGATCCCTATATGCTTTGACCTGTCATGAAATACTGGATTCTCCGTGAGTTTAATGCAACTTTGATTATCACAGTAAATCACTGAAGGTCTCAACGGCTGACCAAATAAGCCAAACAACGTCTTGCGAACCTAGATGGCCTCACAACTAGCTAGACTGGCTGCCATATACTCTGCCTCCGCCGAACTCAATGCTACTGACTGCTGCTTCCGACTGAACCATGACACTACTGCCGAACCCAACCCAAAACAACACCCTGAAGTGCTCTTCCTATCAGAAGCACAACTTGCCCAATCAGAATCAGTATAACCTGCCAATCTCACTCCATCCCCTGCCTGTAGTCCAGACCATAATCCATTGTCCCCTGCAAGTACCACAAAATGTGTTTTGCAGCCACCCAGTGAACCTTCCTAGGCTGACACATAAACTGACTCATCGTGTTGACTGCAAAACAAATATCTGGTCTAATGTTAACCAAATACATCAAGGAACTAATCAGCTGCTTGTACAATGTGGGATCCACCAACTTCGAATCCGAAGCATGAAGCTTCTTCCAATAGGTGATCATTGGCGTCGACATGGGTTTACAATCCTCCATGTGGAATCTGCCAAGGATGTCCACAATATACTTCCCTTGCCCCAGGAAGAAATGCCCCTCCTCTTGCCACACCTCCAAACCCAAAAAGTAATGCATCAAGCCGATGTCCTTCATCTCAAACTCCGCCGCAAGATCTCTATGAGTCTCCCTGCATCTGTAATGATCAAGTCATCCACATACAACACCAGAATGAGAGGCTCCTCACCTATCACAATATAGTAAAGGTTCGGATCTGCCTCACTCTTTGTGAAACCCATCCCGTGCAAGTAAGTATCTATCCTGGAGTACCAAGCTCTGGGAGCTTGCTTCAAGCCATAAAGGGCCTTCTTCAGTTTGCACACATGGGACTCCTTTCCATGCATCTCAAAGCCTCGTGGCTGCTCAATGTACACCTCCTCCTATATGAAGCCATTGAGAAATGCAGTCTTCACATCCATCTGGTGGATCTTCCAACCCATCTCTGCTGCTATTGATATAATGGAGCGGATCAAAGTATATCGAGCCACGGGAGTGAAGTTCTCCTCATAATCAACTCCCTTTACCTGGGAGAACCCTCTAGCCACAAACCTTGCTTTGAATTTCTCAATGTTGCCATTTGCAGCATGCTTTACCTTGTAAAGCCATTTGAAAGTAACCACGGATTTACCCTCAGGCCTCGACACCACCTCCCAAACATACTTCTTCATGATAGAAGAATACTCCTCCTGCATGGCCTCTCTCCAGACCTGCTGGCTAGCTACCTCCTCATAGCTAGAAGTCTCAAAGTCAAGGATGCTGGTAGCCATTGCCATATAGCTACAAAACCTCTTAGGTGGTCTACTCTCTCTGATCGGCCTCTTAGGCTCAGCAACAGATGTGGCATCTCTCAAGGTGTCCTGAAGCCAGTTGGGCTTTCTCTTCCCTGAGCATACTTCTCCCATTGGAGAATGAAACTCCTCCTCATCACCATCAGGAGCCTGAACTCCTGACTGCTTGTCTGTTGTCCTCCTGCCTGCACCTGAACCTGTAGAAACTGAGGTACTATGTGAACTGTCCATCAGTGGACTCCCTAGTGAACTGCTCTGCATGTTGCCTGGAGCACCACCCCTCTGGCTCGTCGAGCCACTGCTCACTGACGGACCTGGCATCGTCATAGATGTACCTCCTGATCCTCTTGATCCCTGCCCACTAGATCCCTGTGACTGACTCAACTGCTGCTGAGGGTCTAGCAGATCCAGATACTCTAACTCCCGTGACCTCCTAAAGGCCCTGTCCTCCTCGAACTTCACATCCCGCCTAACAACAACTTTCCTCTGTGCAGGAATGTAAATCCGAAAGGCCTTTGAGGTCTCATTGTAGCCCACAAAGGTACCCTTCTCTGCGGTGGGCTCTAGTTTGGTCCTCTTCTCCTTGGGTATTTAGGAGTATGTAATGCACCCAAAGATATGAAGATGACCAATATCAAGCTTCTTCCCAGAAAAAGCCTCCTCCGGAATGCAAACTTGTACACCTTTGCATGGCGTACACCTATCACTCTAGCTAAATCAGCTGGAGTGCCCCTGGGGTACATCAACACCTATTCTCCCTTGAACAGTACCTCATATCCTCTGTCCTCCAAAGCTGAGACGGATATGAGGTTCTTCCTCATCCTTGGTACATAAAGAACATCTGACCCCTTCAAGGGAGGTTTGGACTCCCTCTGAAATGTCAGTGTCCCCACACCGACTGCTCTAACAACTCTGTCATCACCGAGTACTACCTCCATATCAGTGCGACTTGCTAAAAGCTCTGAGAAGTACTCATGGACTCCTGTCATGTGACATGATGCCCCACTGTCCACATACCAGATACCCGAAGATGCCCTGCTAATTGAGGGAAAAGCATACTCCCTCTGAACCTGTGTGGCAGGTGATCTTGCACTAGAGGACTCACATGCAGTGAACTCAAACTCCCGGTCAAAACAATCTGCAAAGTCCTCAACCTCTACTGAAGCTGCCACACTCTGGTTCTTCCCCTTCTTCTTCTTCTTCTCCGGACACAACTGCATAGTGTCCCATCTTTTGACAATTCCAACACTTCACCTTGGAATAGTCCTTTTGTGTGTTACCCTGTTTACCTTTACCTTTGCCTTTGCCCCCACCATTGCTTGTGGAATCCTGCTTCTTCCCTTTGCCTTTCTTGTCTCCTGCCAATAGTGCTACATCCTCATCCTACTCAACTGGCTTGGCTGCCCCAAGCTGACTTTTCTTGATCTCTGTCTGAGTGCAATCATCCCAAAACCTCTCCCATGTGGGAAGAGTCTCACGTGCACAAACCCCATCAGCAAAGTTTATCCATGAATGGGGGAGGCCATTCACTGCAATCCGCACCAACTCAGTGGGTGGAATGACCTCTCCAACTACTGCCAACTCATCTCTCACATTAGTAATCTTTGTGAGATATCCAGCTGCACTATCATTACCCATGTTAATGGTCTTCAGCTTCTCCTTTAAGACCATTTTCCGGTTCTCATTGGTACTCTGGTAGAGATTGGACAATGCTGTCCACATCTCATGGGCATTTCTCTTTCCTCTCACATGAGGAATGCAATGGTCTTTGACTCCGTCTAGAATCAGTCTCTTACCCTTGTTGTTCTTTTTATGATAATCAACCAACTGAGTAGCATCAGTAGGCACAACAACAGGGTTCTGTGTGGTATGCACCATAATGTCCCAGGCTTCTGCCTCCTCAAAGGTACTCTGCACTCTCTCCTTCCAAACGCTGTAATTGTTATGCCCATCCAACCTATTCTCCATCCTCAATCCCAATGACATCCTGCTGTCCTAAAACTGAAAAATAGCACTGCCGTAGTAAAGATAAAACTATTGGTTGTGAAAAATCAGCTTGCCTGAATTTTTTGAGTGAAAAGTCAGCAGGCTGTAATTTTCCTCCTTGATGTCCCAAACTGCACTTCAGCACTCAAGCTCCGATACCATGTAAAAATTTCTCATTTCCCACCCCAGTTTTCAGTTTCACCTTATTTCTCCAAAATAGTTAAATGCCCTTTCCCATATCCATACATTCAACAACTGAAAAATAAATTTTGCTGAAAACACAAATTCTGGAAATTTTACAGAATGCTGGAAAATGTAGAAATAAAATATCAGCAGGTACAAACAGCCATTCAATACATTTAAACACAGTGATTTTTGGTCAAGGTGACCCTGGAAAAACCCCCTACAACTCTTGGGGAAAACCAATTCGAAAGCTCCTTATTTCTGGAAATGCTTTTACAGTGAGAAATATTCAGCAAAAAATCAGCAAGCAAACTTTTACAAGTTATCTCGTTTTTCGTGCCTCACAGCCAATTGGAAAAATTTGCAAACAGCAAAACATAACAACAATAAATGTTGTACGGCTGCATCGATTTTTTGTGCCCAATTTCAGCCTTAAATGCTGCTGTACGGCCTACCTAGAAAAGCGTGCAAGCTGCCATAAATACGTTGTACGGATTTCCTCGATTTTTGTGCAGAAAAAACTAGCGGTACAGCTGTACGGATTTGCCTCAATTTGCATGCCAAGGTATAGCCACTTGCTATACGGATTTTTGCTCCTCGATTTCTGTGCACTTGTTGTATGGATTTCTAGAAAATCGTGCCCAAATTCTGCCTTTCACTGTGTGCTAACTCAGCTGTACGGATTTGCTAAAATGCTGCCTTGGAATGTGTGGCAAGCTGCTGTCCCCTTCTCCTCCCTGTCCAGAAATCTCCCTTGCTCTCTTGCTCTCCTTCTCTCAATCTGCTCATGAAAGAATGAATGACCTTTTTCTCATTTAATCTAACTCTAAGTGACTTTTGGGGAACCCCTAAATCCAATGGCTGAAATAGATTGAGATCTAGGGCTGAGATTAAATGCTCATTTAAATCTCACTTTCTATTTTTTAATTCACCCCACTTTAATAAAGACCCATTTAGTCATTTATTTCTAAAGTCACTTTTCCTTTCTAATTTTACATTGACTTTATTAAAGTCACTTTAATATTAGACTTTAGTAACTTTATCACTTAAAGTCACTTTAAAATTAGATTTGACTTTATAAAAATTATAATGTCACTTTAGGAGAAAAATTAAATTCTTTTGAACACTTTTTCCTAGGCCAAAGATCAAAGCCTTAGGGAACCACCTGTCGTCCGGTACTAAATTTCAATAGGTTTTTGGCAGGAACTCTTCAAGTTGGTTGGGACGGAGCTCACTTCCAGCACCAGCTATCACTGTCAGACAGATGGCCAGATGGAGAGAGTTAATCAATGGTTGGAGGGGTACCTGAGGAGCTAAGTGACCGATCAGTAGAGGACGTGGATTCAGTGGTTGCATCTGGGCAAGTACTCAATGTTCCATGAAGCGGGGATGGAACGAGGACCCGAAAGCGTCATTTTCCAAAAATTTAGGAAGCGAAGCATCTTGGAAGCGTCTATATATATATTTAGCTTTTATATTAAAAAAACATCCAAAATACCAAATTAGTTGTAGAAGACATGAAAACCTGCATATTTTTACATAAATCAAGATAGATATGGCATCCATTGTACATCAATGATTAATTGTTCAAGCACCAACCATCTACAATCTAGATTCCTCTTCTCTTGTCTAGCATTTGCCCCTACTTCAATTGTATAGGGATTTTAGTCAACATTGCCTAATTTTGATCAAACAGCTTAATCCAAGCCTTATAATATGGTAGAGAAAGCTTAACATGCATGATAAATGATTTGACTTCAGTGAAGGGTACATAATTGCTAAGGCCACGACAAAGGAGTTCAACAATCAATAACTCCAACACTGGGGTACATATAGGGCTTGTTGCTCTTGATTAAATTCCAATCACATGCTCTCATACATGATATAATCCAATGAAACGCCACAATCTCATTGATCCTAAAAATTGTTAAGTCTGTTGAATTTTGAATGGGATATGAAATTCTATTTTCTCCATATGAAGTCTGATGAAGTTGGAACTACTCTCAAACATCCTTAGTCATTTCATGGTAATGTTAAAAATTTAAGTAAAAGGATGCAAATGAAAGATAAAGGAGAATGTCACTTTTACTTTACAAATTTAACATTACCATTAGGGAGTATCTAGGAAGCGTCTAGAGAGCATCAAGGGGCACCTTGGTGTATTCGGAAAGTGTAGTTCCTCACAAAACAATTTGAAATTTCCAAAAAACAAAAAAAAGTGTCGCTGAATCGTCCACCTTCTCTCAGATCCGCACTTGATTCTTTGTGAATCAGGCAGTAGGAGTCGCGGATTGGGCCCCCACGGATCAAATTTTGCAGGAATTGCCAAAAAAAGGAGGAACCGCGGATCCGATTTTCTGACGTGGATCTGCCTTTGGATCCTTGGGGGGGACGGTTCCTGCAACATTGCGAATACTGCTATAACACCACACACCACATGTCCATCAGTATGACTCCTTTCCGTGCCTTTATGGGTATGATGCATTGACTTTTGCTAATATTGTTTTTGGAGATAGCCGGACCCGAAAGGCCAAAAACTGGGTCCAAGAGAGCCAAGATATCCTCAAGGCTCTTAAGGATAATTTGATGAAAACCTAAAATCAATAGAAAATTTACGTAGACCGGCACATGACAAAGAGACACTTTGAGGAGGGGGACTTGGTATACCTTTGGTTGCAGCCTTACAAGAAGTCTATGCTGAAACAGAAAGGGGCCAAGAAGCTACAACCATGCTTCTATGGACCCTACTAGGTGATTAAACAAGTTGGGGAGGTGCCTCATGAGCTAGAGTTGCCTCAGGGGAGTAGGATCCACAATGTTTTTCATGTCTCATGTCTTAAGAGGGTGTTGGGACAACATGTGACAACAATAACTGATCTACCCCCACTAGATGATGAGGGCCACTTGGTGTTGGAACTGGAGGCCATTTTGGAGAGCAGGGAGAGGAAACTGAGGAGTAGGACCATCAGGGAGTTCTTGGTGTGCTGGAAGAACTTGTCAGATGATGATGCCACATGGGAGGGTGAACACATATTGGAGCACCTAGCTTTGAGGTTTCTTGAGGGCAAACAACATTTGGGACGGGAGGACTATCATGTCGCTTCTCAAACACATTAGTAACAGGGTGCTGGTACACAATTTTGTACATTTTTTACTAAAAAAGAGGACCCTACACTTTTGACTTAGGGACTTAGGGGCCAAATCGACTTTATTTAGGAGCTAGTGGAATGTGGGGACCACCCACATGGGAAATTCGAACTAGCCATTTGATATGCTTGGAGGGAAATCGAATGGGTAGATGGAGGGGCCCACACGAGGCCCAAGAAGTTATAAGGAGAAATCAACTCTCATTTTGTTCTCATCTTTGACATTTGCAAACAAACACACATCTGTTCACTCTACTGTTTAGCAAGTCTACCAGTTGTTTAGCCACAAGTCTCTCACACGGGAGATTCAACCTCTACTTTAGGGGAGCATCCTTGCATGCCCTAGGGAGGTTGTTCCACAGTAGTGTTCAGGAGTTTCGAGGCAGTGACATACACCCACAACCAATGCAGAGCAAGGAGGGCGTATTTTTGGGGAGTCAAGAATCACGTAGAGGGAATTTGAGACCAGCAGGGATCACATTGCTTGTCAAGAGTTCAGGGAGCTGAGGTAGTAGCATTAGATCGACATTTTCATTAGGGTTTTCAGCTAGCTGAGCCAATGTTCCAGCAATTCGAACTGTTGGGCTGAGGGACAGCGAAGAAGTCACTCAATATATTTTCGTGGTGCTTGGGAGCAACTAATTCAGACCAAGAGCTCATCCGGCAAGTCAGGAGTTAGAAAGCACGGGTGAACTCAGCATTTTGGAGGAGTTTTCAGGTGGATTTACAGGCAATTTCTAGCAGGCCAAGTTGGCAGCTATAGCTAAGGTGAGGCTTTAAGGGGGTCGAAAATCAGAAGTCAAAACTAGCTAAAATACCTTCTGGTTTTTTCTGGCTTTTGGCTAAGGAGCTCAAGGTTAAAAGCATATAAATTTTTGGGTGGTTTTAGTGCACTTTCTAGCCAGTTGAACTTCAGTAGAGTAGTAGTTTTCTAGGCAACGCAATGCAGATTGGTGCAGCAGTTGGGCAGCCTTCAGCTCAATCATTTCCCTACCTGCATTTGGTCCTACTTGTCCATTGAGACAAGCCCAGGTGCACCATTCCATCATCTATTGTATTTGGCTTGCAGATTTTTAATAAAATGGCTCAGAAATTCTCCATTTGCATCTTTATATGGCTGTTTGCTGAATATTTTGTTTTTGTAATTTGTTGCATATATTATTTGCTTGTTATCACTTGTATTGCTATTTAGGATCATTAAAAAATAATAGTTGATGGTTTACAAGATAATTTAGTTGCATAAGTTGGAAACTTGAGAAGGTCTAACGACATGTATGATAAGGTTGCTGGCATGGATGAAGTCAACAATTTGAATGAAATCATCTCCTTGAAAGATAAACTTAAAGACGCAAAGATGAACAAAGGAGAGTTCGTGAATCCTACATAATGAGGATATCTCGTCTTTAATTGCAAAGAGTTGGGGAATCTATGCTTGAAAGGGAATTGGTAATTGTGACTCTAAGATATCTCCCTCCTACTTGGGAAACCTTTATTACTACTATAAGCAACAACAATGTCCTCCCATCATTCAATGAAGCTGTTGGAAATCTCACTCAAGAAGAATCAAGGATGATATCAAGTGGAAGGATTCAAAAGCATGAAGAAGGAGAGCCCATTGCATTCATCACTGATGACAAGCAGAAGAAGAAAGGGAAAGGAGATCCATCAAATTCAATAAATCCTCCCATTGAAATCCAAATAGAAGGAAGGAATTTTCCACATTGAATGCTACAATTGTCATGTGAAAGGCCACTATGCTTGAGATTGCCACGAGAAGAACAATGGACCATGCTACAATACTAGAAGCAACAACAACATGTTCAATGATCAAGGAAGAAGAGATGACTGAAGGAATGATCACAATGGAAGAGATGAAATAATAAGAGATGCTTCAGGTGATCATGAAGAAGATCGTCATCCACCAAAGAAATCAAAATTCTCCAAGTATGAAAGCAATGTTGCGAATCAATTTGAATATATTCTTATTTCTTCCCTTAATAGTTCATTTCCTATGGATTCGTGGGATGGTTGGTTGATAATGGGGCCACTCATCATTTCTCTGGTTATAAGGAAGTTCTTTCTAATTTGGTAAAGAGGGAGTCAAATTTAAAAATCATTCTTGGAGACAACTCTATTCATTCCGTTAAAGGATTTGGGTCTGTCAAATTTCATTTGAATTTGTGAGAATCTATTTTGCTCCATTATGTGATGTATGTGATGGGATTGAAGAAGAATTTGGTATCAATCTCTGCTTTGTAAGACAAAGGGATGAGGGTTTCTGTCATCAAGGGAAAGGTTCTTACTTGGCCTGTTGGATCACCTATTAGAGATGCGTTCACCTTGGGATCAAGATATGAAGGACTCTACAGGGTTATTGGAAGACTACTTCTAGTATTGGTCCATGATACTAATCATCTAAGCAAGCTATGGCACCAAATATTGGCCCATCTACATTATGATGCTCTTACAAAATTAGACAAATTGGTCTCAGGGATTCCCAAGGTTTAAGCCCATCATGATGGAGTATGTCCAAGTTTTGCTAGTGGAAAGAAGACAAGGGGACCATTCGCCTCTAGCGAGAACAAACAAATGACATCATCTCGTTCATTCTGATATATGTGGTCCAAAGGCCATGCATTCGATTGATGGCCATCTCTATTATATCGCCTTCATTGATGACTTTTCAAGAAATACATGAATATATTATTTGAAGCACAAGGATGAAGCCTTCGAATGTTCAAGGAGTTCAAATCTTTGGTCAAAAATCAGACAGGGAACAAAATCAAAATATTTAGGTCTGACAATTGTGAAGAGTACACATCAGAGGATTTCATTGATTTTTGCAAAAAGGAAGTAATGAAGAAAGAAACAATTGTGCAATATACTCCCAAACAAAATGGAGTAGCTGAAAGAAAGAACAAGTCCATTATAGAAGTTGCTTGTGCCATGCTCCATGATCAAAAGTTGCCAAAGTTCCTCTGGGAAGAAGCATCAAATGATGCCGTATATGTTCAAAATAGGGTGCCTCATCAAGCATTGGACAACAAGACCCTTGAAGAAGTATTCACAAGTGTCAAGCCCAATGTTGGTCATCTTCATATCTTTGGCTGCCCCGTATACTTTCATGTGTCGAAGGACAAAAGGAGCAAGTTGGAAGCCTCGGGAAGAAAAGGTACATTTGTTGGATATTGTGAAAATTATAAAGCATTTAGAATATATAATCCTAGTCAAAGGAAGGTTGAAATTAGCAGGGATGTTACATTCAATGAAGATGTCACCCTTGGAAAAGCAAGGGACCTTCCTCCATCTCCTCCTCTTGAAAAGAATGATGATATGGATATTTTAGATGGTACTTCCATGCCCGAATTTGAGACAAACATTGTTGATGATCCCACGGAGTGCATGGATCCCTTAGATCCTCCTCCATGTGATCCTCCTGCCAGGAAGAGGCCACTTTGTCTTCAAGACACATTACAATATGATGAGAGATGAGTTCTAGTTTGATGATCATTTGGAGAAAGGAAGAATCCATGCATGTACCAGGGATATGTTGCAACCATGAGCACTATGATTCTGCCGAACCTCTCACATTTGAAAGAGTCATGAAGGAACAAGTTTGGAAAGATGTTATGGCTGAAGAATACAAATCAATCATGAAGAATGACGTATGGGATGTTGTGCTGAGACCAAAGGGGAAATCCATGGTGACTTCAAAGTGGCTATTCAAGATCAAGCATGGAGTTTATGGTAGCATTGAGAGATACAAGGCAAGGTTTATGGCTCGAGGATTCTGCCAGAAAGAAGGAGAAGATTATGATGATCTATTTGCACTTATGACTCAATCTGCAACCAGTTTTTCGATAGTTGCCCTTTCCGCAAATCAAGGATGGACCTTTCACTAGATAGATGTGAAGAATGCATTTCTCGGTGGCATGTTACAAGATAAGTGTATGTTGAGCAACCACAAAGATTTGAAGTAGAGGATCGAAAAAAACATGTTTGCAAGTTGAAGAAGGAATTGTATGGATTGAAGCAAGATCCCAGAGCTTGGTACACCATAGACAGTTATTTGGTGAAGCTGGGATTTGTGGAAATTTCTAAATCTACACATCAAAAATCCTACTGCAATCACTGGTTTATCATCTCCTACTTGTTTTTTACATTCAACAAGTTATTTGATTATTTAAACAACGATGAAAACACTATTGCAGACTAAACATACATACAGATCATGAACTAAAATAAAATGAGATAAATACAATAGGGACACCATTATTTTTGGAGAATCGTCCCTGGAAAAACCCAATTCAGGAAAACTGATGCAACATATAGAGGGTTTGTATTATTAAGCAGATATATGAATACAACTAGGGTGCCAAATCTGGCTCACCCAACAAAGAATAAACTCGACATAAGTACCTCTATCCAGAGATAGATGAAGAAACCCCACAGGTGATTGTGTTGTTCCCAGTGCTGGGCAGCGATGGCTGCTCCAAGCTTTGCGCTGGAACTATGTCACCTCCTCTAGGAGCTACGTCACTGTGACACTGCGCCATTGAGACCCCTTAGCCTCCACTGTGTCACTATGTAAGAGCTCTCCCTCTGCGTCACTGCATCATTGTGACACTACGTCATTGCGACACTGCATCAAAGCTCTCTTTCTATGTCACTGCGACTGTGACAAAGCTCTCTCTCTGCGTCACTGCATCGGAGCTCTCCCTCTATGTTGTCTCTCTTGGTGTTGTTGTGCCTCTTTGCTATGTATTATCGGCCTTAGGCTGAAGTCCCTCTGCCGAACTGCCCCTCTCACTGCAACAGATCACTTGTTCGATTTTCTCAGCAAACCTCACCCCAGAAAAATCAAACTCCTTAATCTCTCAAGTGTATCTCCAGCTGACCCTCAAGCCTCCTCTTATACTTTTCTTGTTGATGAATCAACGACTGAGATTAAATCCGTAATCAACGACTAAGATTAAAACAGACTTGATCCTCGTCACTTAGAAGTTTCTCACCCATATTCTTATTAATACCCATTAATATTTTTATTTTCCTAAGTTTAGACTTAGGGACCCATTAAAAATATTAATTATTTTAATAACTTCTCATCCTGGTGGAATTTCTTCAAACGATTTCCGGGTTTTGGAGATCTCATGTGTTCTAACCCGTCCACAAGATTTTAGAGCTAGAGAACATTCGATACTACCCAAAATCAACACTCCCTCTTAGCGAGGAATGTGCTCTAGGAATACTTCTCAACAAAACTACTACACTGATCCACTGCATCAGTCCTTTGTGTTGTTGATGCTCGGCCTGCTGCCCTTCATCCATTGCAATGCTACTTCTTGTACTGCTAACCATGACTCTGCCACTGTCACTGTTATATCTATATTGCAACTCCTCAAAATGTTGCCTCATTCTGCCCATAGCATTGTGACTGCTAACTGTTGCATTGCAACTCAGTTACTGAGATGTAAGTAACTGAAACTTCACCCAAAACTGACATGTTGGTCAGTTTGGATGCCTCGTGATGTTGAAGCTATCTTTGCTCCTAATCTGTGCTCCCTCTTTGTTGCTACTGCATTGCTACAAACTGCTCTGTGCCTCTTGCACTGTTACGACATCAACTGCGCTACCTCAAACTTTGAAACTCTAGCTTTGCCACTGTCGCTCCATCACACCTTGCTCCAATCGACACCCGTCACTTTTCTATTGTCATTAAGTGCTCTTGTAGTTGTATGTGATCCAAGAGTTTAGGCACCTCAATGATCCTACCCTTTGTAGTCCTTTCAAATTACATTTCTAAATCACCCCACCTTTCTCCTGGAGATGTGGTTGCCATCTCTGCCAAAAGACGTCAAACTCGGATTTGGATTTCTTTGGCGCTAGAAACCCTCTAAGGAACAAGCTCCTCTAGACTCCCTCTGAGTCCTGATTTCCTTCATGGAAATCCTCCGGCCAAATGTCGAATCACTCCTCTCCAATCCTCCTTTGCTGCTGGAACCTGAATCTAGATTTCTTTGGGTAGAAATTTGTCAAGGAAGTTACTCCCTCTACCTCGGCTGTGTCTCCACAAACATTGTTCTGCACCAGCACCAACAACGTTGCACTAGGTCCTCAAATCAAATCTACTCCTCCAGCCTCGACAACTCACTAATTCAAACCTCTTAGGCTCTGCGTTGGCCTAGAGAGCTAACTTAGTCACTGTATGGGCTCCTCTCTAGCTCTACGTCACCCTCTGCAGGCTTGAAATGTTGATCAGGCACTGCTTGAGCCTCTGCGTCACTTCTCTAGCTCTGCATCACTCCTTCAGCTACTCTTCTGCCTCTGAAATGGTGTTGTCACTCGGGACAACTGCTTCTATGCAAAAAATTCTTTGGATCTCTCAGTTGGTGTCTTCAGTCTCCTATGATCTGCAATGCTTTGATACCATGTGAAAATTTATGAATCTACACATTAGAAATCCTACTGCAATCACTGGTTTATCATCTCCTACTTGTCTTTTACATTCAACAAGTTATTTAATTATTTAAACAACGATGAAAACACTATTGCAGACTGCACATACATACATATCATGAACTGAAACAAAATGAGACAAATACACAAGGGACATTGTTATTTTTAGACAATCGTCCCCGAAAAAACCTAATTCGGGAAAACCGATGCAACATATAGAGGGCTTGTATTATTAAGCGGATTTTTGAATACAACTAGGGTGCCAAATCTGTCTCGCCCAATAGAGAATAAAATCGACAGAAGTACCTCTATCCAGATACAGATGAACAAACCCCACAGGTGTCTGCGTTTTTCCTAGTTATGGGCAATGATGACTGCTTCGCGTTGGAATTGCGTCACTGTGTCACTAAGACCCCTTAGCCTCTACTGTGTCATCATAGCTCTCCCTCCTTGTCACTGCAACACTGTCATTGCCTCATAGCTCTCTTTGCGTCACTGCGACACTGTTTCAAAGCTCTCTTTGCGTCACTACGTCAGAGCTCTCCCTCTGCGCTGTCTCTCTTGGTGTTGCTCTGCCTCTTTGCTATGTATTCTCAGCCTTGGACTGAAGTCCCTCTGCCGAACTGCCCCTCTCACTGCAACAAATCACTTGTTCGATTTTCTCAGCAAACTTCGCCCCAGAAAAATCAAACTCTTTGATCTCTCAAGTGTATCTCCAATTGACCCTCAAGCCTCCTCTTATACTTTTCTTGTTGATGAATCAACGACCGAGATTAAGTCCCTAATCAATGGCTAAGATTAAAGCAGACTTGATCCTCGTCACTTAAAAGTTTCTCACCCATATTCTTATTAATACCCATTAATATTTTTATTTTCCTAAGTTTAGACTTAGGTACCCCTTAAAAATATTAATTATTTTAATAACTCCTCATGCGAGTGGAATTTCTCCAAACAATTTCTAGGTTTTGGAGATCTCATGTGTTCTAGCCCCTCCACAAGATTTCAAAGCTAGAGCACATCCGATGCTACCCAAAATCAACAGGATACACAAGAAGCAATGTTGATCCCAACCTCTACTTTAAGGTAGTCCAAGGTATGTCATTGGTTTTGGTTTTATATGTTGACGATCTATTCTTGTTAAGTTAAGTTATGTTCTATGCTTAGAGCAATTTATTTCAATTTTCACAGTTAGCTTCATATCTTTTCCATATTAACAATGACATAAAGTAAACTGCAGATAGAACATAAACATAAATCCCAAAAGACAACCCAAGGCAAGAGGACACAAGATGTGGTGCTAGCCAAGAAACCTTTGATAAATTCTTCTTTTATGTTCTTCAATAGTTCAGCGGAGAAAGAGAGAGGGATAGTACATTTACATCGGAAGTGAGCACTTTGACTTATTATATCTATATGAGATCAGTTGAAGACATGTTGCTTCAACTGATTCTCAAAGGTGACTCCTTCACCTATCATAGTGCAGCATCTCGTCATCATGTTGTACCTCAGCTTGTTCCATCAATCATTATAATGGTGGACGTCATGCAGTTGTTGTCCCAGTGTTTAGCGCTGAACTTGCTGATGTCCAAGCTTAACCATGCTTGTCGCTGTCCCATGTATCGTCATGCTTGTACTTTGCTGCTTCATTATGCTTGTTGCCGCTTGCATGCTTGCTATTCCTGCTGTTGTGATGGTGACTGATTCAAACTGCTGCAATAGCCCTCAAACAGTCATCTAAACAATCCTTAATCTTTTCAGCTTTCCCTGGTGCGAACCTTCTGCCTTCACGCTGAAGTATAAGGCATAATAAGACTCCAAAACTGCCCATGTTGTCCCTTGCTGTTGTGGTATGGCCTGCAGCCTACCACATAGCCTTGCTATAGCTTTACAACCCACATATCAAACCCAAAACAGGCCTCCTCTAAATTTGTGGGAGCCTCCTTTACAGCGATGACACTTCTCCTTCAAGACAACGTTAGGCCTCTTCTAAGGCAGCGTTAGGCCTCTTCAAAATAGGCCTCTATACCTACGCTATTCATCTCTTTCCTTTTGACTGCAATTAGGCATCATTATGACAATAGCTAGGTCCTTAGATGACTGCGGCTAGATGATGGCTAGATCCTTCCCTTGTTGCTGCATATATACCTCCATTAATTACGGCCTAGGGCAATCTTAAGTGATATGGCTAGGACTTGTGTTTAAGTATCCTCTTGACTTGCGTATAAGGCCCTCCTCTGTGCTGTGGATTAGGCTCCTCTCAACGGCAGTTAGGGCCTCCTTATTTCAATGGATTAGGGCTTCTTTAGATTGCATAAGGAGCTCCCCAAGACAACAGATAGATATTAGAGCTCTCCATTTGGCTGTGGCTAGGGCATCATCCTCTCTGTAGTCGAATTCACTACGGCTAGGGCAACGTACTACAGCTAGGGCATCATCTTAGCCCAGCGTATACTCTTGGTGTCTCTCTCCTTCACCAAAAACCCAAAGATGTGGAGAGGAGGAGATCATATGAAGAGTATGTGTCCAAAATGACTTCAAGTCCTCTCCTATTTATACTAAAATGTAGATGATGAATAGACATGACTATTGGGCTTCTGAGCGTACACAAGTTGCTGGCTGACTTGACAATTTGTCTTATAACACAAATAAATTCATATCTTCATAAATACTTATCGGAATCGGATGATCTTTAGATCAATCCTACACCTCTCAATGACAGGGATCCAATAAAAATATCAGCTGCCATAAAAAAGATGACCCACATGGAGTTTGGCCCTAATTGCCAATTTTAACACTCCCTCTCAACTAGGGAGAACTCCATCCGCTGATCCATATGTTCGACTGTACTATCTTTACCATCATTGCCCTACACTGCTCAGCTCTACCTTGCACAAATTTTCTTAGCTCTTCTTAGCTCTGCTCAACTCTGCTCAGCTCTGCTAGTTCTGCTCAGCTCTGCTAGTTCTGCTCAGCTCTGCTAGTTCTACTTAACTCTGCTCAGCTCTGCTCAGCTCTGCTAGTTTTGCTCAGCTCAGCTTAGCTCTATTAGCTTTGCTCAGCTTTATTAGCTTTGCTCTATTATGCTCTGCTCTGCTGAACCATGAAGAAGAAGAATAAATCAAGAATGTCTCATACCATCCTCCACTGACCTGAAGTCAGTCTGGAGTGTGTACCACTTTCACTGGTCCCAGACCAATCCTCTATTGACCCGAAGTCAGTTTCAGAGGGTGTACCACTCTCACTGGTCCCAAACCACTATCATTGATCCCAGATCAATGAAGGTCATCCTAGCATAGGGAGTATAGTAGATACAACGATGCATCCATCGGTACTACTATGGTCTCTATCTTCATTTCCCTGCTCATTGATCAGATGAGAGGTACTTCCCATGAGTCCCAGACTACATGGGTAGGATGCTTCGACAGGAGAACTAATCATCCTGTCCACAGGAGAGTGAATCATCCTGTCCACAGGAGAGCGAATCATCCTGTCTAGTGGATGCCACGGAGAACTAATCATCCTGGCTTACACGAGAACAAATCATCCTGTTCCACAATCGCCATGGAGAACACATCATCCATGCCCATAGGAGAACTAATCATCTTGTTCTATAGTCGCCACGGGGTGTCACAGGGGAAGGTTGAACTTGTCATTCTGTACAAAGCGCACCACCAGGGGAGGGTGAGTCACCTTGTCATCATATGTTGATCTAGTAAGTATCCCAAGCCCCCAAGAGCTCCCAGAACTCAATGCATGCAACATGCAGGACCCTTCTAAGAAGGTCTCTTAACAACTCCAAGTCATTCGGCAAAGTCAGAGATTTGACCTTTCCTCGGGGATTTGACAAAATGTCTGCGACCTGTACATCAGTCTCAATGCGATGGAGCCGCCTCGCTCATGGACTTACCATATCCCAGATAAAGCAGTATCTGATGTCTATCTGTTAAAGCAATCATCGAATACGAGATTCCTCAATAATTGAATCCCACCTCTGGTTGTCACAGAGAATCCCAGTGGTATTCCTCATGTGCACGAACAACTCACTTGAGCTTCTGCAACCATGTAGCTCCACACGAGATCATACTTGTAGCTGTGTATTCGGTTTCGGTGGTGCTTATAGCAATCAATTTCTGCTTCCTGCTTATCCATGATATCGAAGCAGAATCCAAAGAGAATCAACACTGAGAATTGCTCTAGTGATCCTCCACACTGCTTGCCCACTCAAAATTCGAATAGTGATGCAGTTTGATATTTTTGGCTGTGTATCTCAATCCATGAGAGATTGTGCCCTGAAGATATCTTAGAAGATTCTTGGCACCAATCTAGTGAGGCTCAACCAAATATGAGCTCACCATGCTAACTGCAAAACATATGTCCAGATGGAAGTTCTCCAAGAACATCAAGGCGAATGAGTTTATGAAACTCAGAGGCATTGCCCAAATCTGGTCTGACATTACTACCATATAACTTCTGAAAGTTAAGATCCTCGAGGTAGTCACAGGCTTGCAATTTATCATTCCACATCCATAATCCAACTCCCTCTCACTTCTGCAAAATGAGAGGGTTTGCACCTGTCAGAAATAGGTCGTCCTCATAAGGTGTCGGTATGAGAGGTCTATCATCCACAACCTTCAAACAATGGTTTGGATTGGCTTCACTCCTAGTGAATCTCAGCTTCATCAGATAGCTTTCAATTCTCTCATACTACGCCCAGGGTGTTTTGCTTCAAGCCATAAAGGGTTTTCCTCCACCTGCATACGTGAGATTCCTGATCATTAATCTCAAACCCCTCAGGTTGTTATAAACCTGTGGACCTGCCATATGAGGGGAATGGTCCCCTTGTAAGATTTTCTTTTGGTACATCTCAGACATGTACTTTCATTCTCTTTTTGAATTCAGGCATCCCTCTCACCATTTGACTCAAACCTTCGGTGCTATGTGTCAATGGACATGGTCCCCAGTGGACTTCCTGCAACTTGATACAACCCTGAACCCAAAAACATCTTTGAAAATTCTATTTTCAAACACATACTTTTCCGTCGATGAGTGCTACCTCATAACCCTTTACTTCCATTGCTGAAATGGACACCAGGTTCTTCTTGCGATTAGGTACGTAAAAGAGATTATGTAAATGAATCGAGTTACCCTCATTCAATTGTAGGGTAACATTCCTACACCCTTTCCGGGATAGGTGGCATCGGTTCCAAGTATAAACCCACTATTGTTTCCATCTCTACCAAACTAGAGAGTGCACCCATCTATCCGATGAAGTGCCTTGAAGCACTACAATCAATAAGCCAGATTCCCAAAGGATCTGAAGGAGAGGGCCAATATAAGATAATTCTACTTTATCTTATCAGAAACAACATTTGATTTTTCATACCTGGGGTTCCTCGCTTTCTTTGAAGAGTCAATCATTTCCTTGATGACCTGCATTACCCGTCATTCCTTTGATCATTGAAGATGCCCATAGAATGATTGTTATCATCATCAAGTGATTCGTCCTTACCAGTTGGACACTCCTTCGCCTAATGGCCGAACTTATTTCAAACAAGGCATCTACCTTTCCTTCCACCCCTTAGATCTGGACTTCCCAATGAAGTGATCTTTAGGTAGGCCATCAGAAAATTCCGCTGCGCCATTCTGATAATATACTCTACTTCGTCTTCACCCTCGGTGAATTTGAAGAGGGATGAGGAATCCACTGATCCTGTTGTCCATTCCCAACTGTTTTCGATGATTGCTCTTTCACTCTTGCTTGGGCATTGTCTTCACCTCAGCTCTGATACCATGTTAAGTTTAGGTATGTTTAATGCTTAGAGCAATTTATTTCAATTTTCACAGTTAGCTTCATATCTTTTCCATATTAGCAATCACATAAAGTAAATTGCAGATAGAACATAAACATAAATCGCAGAAGACAAACCAAGACAAGTGGACACAAGATGTGGCGCTAGCTAGGAAACCCTTGATAAATTCTTCTTTTATGTTCTTCAATAGTTCAACAGAGAAAGAGAGAGAGATAGTACATTTACATCGGAAGTGAACACTTTGACTTATTATATCTATATGAGATCAGTTGAAGACATGCTGCTTCAATTGATTCTCCAAGGTGACTCCTTCACCTATCATAGTGCAACACCTTGTCATCATGCTGTACCTCACCGTGTTCCATCCATCATCATAATGGTGGACTTCATGCGACTACTGTCCCAATGTTTAGCACTAAACTTGCTGATGTCCAAGCTTAACCATGCTTGCAGTTGTCCCATGTATCATCATGCTTGTCCCCTGATGCTTCATTGTGCTTGCTGCCCCTTGCATGCTGCTTGTTCCTGCTGTTGTGATGGCGACTGATTCAGAGTGCTGCAATAGCTCTCAAATAGTCATCCAAACAATCCTTAATCTTAGCAGCCTTCCCTGGTGTGAACCTTCTGCCTACCACACAACCTTGCTGTAGCTTTACAACCCACGTATCAAACCCAAAACAGGCATCCTCTAAATTTGTGGGAGCCTCCTTTACAACGATGACACTTCTCCTTCAAAACAACGTTAGGCCTCTTCAAAATAGGCCTTTATACCTACGCTATTCAACTCTTTCCTTTTGACTGCGGTTAGGCATCATTATGACAGCGGCTAGGTCCTTAGATGACTGCAGCTAGATGATGGCTAGATCCTTCCCTTGTTGTTGTAGATATACCTCCATGAGTTATGACCTAGGGCAATCTTAAGTGATATGGCTAGGACTTGCGTTTAAGTCTCCTCTTGACCTGCATATAAGGTCGTCCTTTGTGCTGTGGATTAGGCTCCTCTCAATAGCAGTTAGGGCCTCCTTTAGTCAACGGATTAGGGCTTCTTTAGACTGCACATAAGAGCTTCCCAAGGCAGCAAATAGATTTTAGAGCTTCTCATTTGGCTGCGGCTAGGGCATCATCCTCTTTGCGGTCAGATTCACTACTGCTAGGGCAACGTATTGCAGCTAGGGCATCATCTTAGGCCAGCTATAATGCTTAAAAAAAACTTAACCAGATATTTAGCTTAAACAGAATATGAATTCTTCATGAACCTGCTTTAAAATTTAACCAAAATTTGTATATCAAATTAATTGATTTGATGAGAAGTACCTACCTGAATTCCTACGGATGAAGATGTTTCAAAATTGTTCTAGCTCTCGCTCCCGTTACCAAAATACCATAACCTCCTAGCCAAACTGAGTACAACTTAGGTACTCAGTCCAGAATGCTTCTCAATTGCTGCAATTTGTTCCCCCGTGCCCAAAAATTTCAGAACAAACAAGGCTCAGTCCTTACTATCGATAACTCATGTTACAAATTTCCCTCCTCTCAACTGTACTTCCTCCAACCACCCCCTGATCATTCTTTTTCACCCTTTCTCTCAAGATAACCTTCCTTCTTTTAAGTCTTCGTTCACCACCACCCTCCATCTCCGTGTCCTAATTTTGATACTTGTTAGTTTTATAAAACAAAATCTTATTTGATTTGGTGATTTTATTTGAATATGTAATTTGATTTGACAAAGTTTATTTATTACTTTAATGAATTAATTTAATTCTTTTGATTTCATAAATTTTTATTTACAAATTAAAATTTAACATTAAAACTAACATTTTATGTTTGTTTGAGGGTTTATCATATATATAGTGCGTTACATACGGGTCCATGCATACGTAGCTACCATATGGAGGTCTCGTATGTATGCTAATACTTGTATTTATTTATAGCTATAGGTGGGTCATTACACCAGCGTATACTCTTGGTGTCTCTTTCCACCAAAAACCCAAAGACGTGGAGAGGAGGAGATCACGTGAAGAGTACGTGTCCAAAATGACTTCAAGTCATCTCCTATTTATACTAAAATGTAGATGATGAATAGACATGACTATTGGGCTTCTGAGCCTACACAAGTTGCTGGCCGACTTGACAATTTGTCTTATAACACAAATAAATTCGTATCTTCATAAATACTTATCAGAATCGGATGATCTTTAGATCAATCCTACACCTCTCAATGAGAGGGATCCAATAAAAATATTAGCTGCCATAAATAAGATGATCCACATGGAGTTTGGCCCTAGTTTCCAATTTTAGCAATTCTAGACAGGTAGTGAGCCCATGATGATTGAGTGTAACAAGGAGCTAGCCTTTGAATTCAAGACAAAGGACCTTGGAATCATGCATTACTTTCCAGGGCTTGAGGTGTGGCAAAGGCTCAGTGAGATTTTCCTTTCACAAGGAAAATATGTTGTGAAGCTGCTGGAAAGATATGGAATGACAGACTGCAAGTCACTACCCACTTCAATGGAAATGAACTTAAAGAAGTTATGTGGAGAAGTTGCATGACCCGATTTAGCAAATCCATCGAGTATAGATAGTTGATTGGGGCTCTGATGTTCCTAGCGAACACCTATTTGAACATATGCTATGGAGTGAATACATTGAGTCAATTCGTGACTGAGCCTCTCCATGCACACTGGATCGCTGCCAAACACATTTTGAGATATTTGCATGGGACGATCACACTTGGTGTGAGATATTCTACCAGAGATGTTCGACTTCTTGGATACACGGATGCTGACTGGGCAGGAAATGTTGTCGACAAAGAGTACGTATGGATGTTGTTTTAGCCTTGGATCTGCCATGATATCTTGGATGAGCAGGAAGAAGAAGTCCTTAACATTGAGTACTACCAAAGTAGAGTATATTTCCCCGCTAGCATGGCTAGCTTTGAAGCAGTTTGGTTGAGGAAGCTCTTTGGAGAGCTATTTCAGCAGGTCATAGATACTACAGTGATATATTGCAACAATAAGAGTGATATCCGCCTGGGAGATAATCTCGCATTTCATGACAAGTCCAAGCACATAGAGATTTGATATGACTTCATTCGAGACATGGTGCAGAGAAGAGTCGTTAGACTCCATCACATATTGACAGATGAGAAGATTGCGAATATTCTTACTAAGGCTTTGTCGAAAGAGAAGTTCTTGGTCTTCAGAGAGCAACTTGAATTGATGGATGTGACCCCTCCTAATGAGGAGCATCATTGATCGAGGACACTGAGCTAGCTCGTCCCCCCTGTTTGAGCTCCTAGGGTGTGGAATTGAGATAGAAGGCTCCCTGGGTTGAGGGATCTATGAACAATAGGCTATCATCCCTATCTGTTACCCATAGGGTCGAAGATGTTGCTCACCTATCTTGGTCTTTGTAGAGTATACCCTAGTTGACATCATACCAACAAGTCGAGCTTGTTGGGATTGTCCCTCCCTGTTTGGCCAATGGGTTGAGGAGGCTTGGGGGCGTGTGACCCTTACCTTTTGGTACGCCAGGTATCTCACCCAAGCTCAGATTATGATGCAAGTGTTCTACCACATGACTCTTGAGGATCATTGTTGGGAAGATCGGTAGGCAATATGATGTCCTGAGATGTGCTCCCCTATATCACCTATTGCTCGATATGGGGTTGGAGATATTTAGCTCCTGCATGAGATTCACGGTTGAGATGTACTACCCAATGTGGTTTTGGATTGAGATATATTCTTCGATGATGTAGAGGATGGTAGTGTTAGATCCTCAATGATTCTTCTTCTTTAGATTCAAGAATGTTTCAACAAATAGAGTTGAGCAGAGATGGGACATGATATGGTGGCAGGATTGATGATATATGGTCAGATATTGACAAGTGGAATTCAACCTAGTTCAGAGAGAGTGTTAAATTATGCAACTACAGTCAAATTTCACTTTGGACAGCCCATTTGATGGAGATGATAATTGCATTGAATTCCTCTTTTCGAGAGGACCAAAATCGACCTAAAGATCAGGAAAGTGTACTTATGAAGAAAACCCCACATATGCAGGTTAACCCTAAAGAAAATTGGATAACCATGGAAGCCTATAAATATAAGTGATCTCAAGTTAATTTGGACATAGCCAAGCATCTTCTTCATCTTCTCTTCTTCATTTATTGGCTTACATAGGTCTGAGGCAGGGACTTGACATGCTATGCTTTTTCTATCTTATTTTAAAGCTTAGAGGGTGATCTGGATGATGAAGATCCCAATATAGGTAGTGATTTTGATGATATGTAGGTATTTGTTCTACCATGATTTTTTTGGATGCTAGAGGCCATGTAGAGCTTGTTTGTTGATGTATTTTCTGTTTAGAGATGGATTGCACTTAATGTTATTTTGGTTATGTGCACCCTTCCATGTTATATAAGTGAGAACTTTTGCTTATGTGTGTATAAATGGTTTGAATTCATATGGATGCATGTGGATATATATGTTTTTCTTTAAAATTTGAATATTTTATGTGTTTCTGGTTGAGGGGTAATTTGGTTTGGTTTTTTTATCAGTTTCGGTCTAGTTTTGATTGATTCTTGGTCCAAGGGGTCTACTGGTTTAATGACTAGTCTGGTTTTGGTAACATTATTTCACAAGGCCTAGATTTGGTATGTGGCAGACACTCCAACCTGGACTCAATAAAGGTTACGAATCCCTTACTCGTGGATGGTTCATAGAGGCATATCAGCTCCTTTAGTCCATGGCCATCTCCCCAGTGTCCCTTCCTCAATTTAGTTTCTCCGTTGATAGACCAACACATCACTTACCGACTCGACAGACACTGAATTAGGCCATTAGAGAGGGTATACACAAATTATACAATCAGGCCACTTGGACACCCCCTTAGTTAGCCTTGGCTAAAAGATGTCCTACCTAGAGCATTTTTTGGAGTTGCGGGATGGCCTCATCATATGACCAATTATACTCTTTGGAACTAGATGCAATCACTTAGGATCCCACTGGGGCAACTTTGAGTTAGGTCCCATTGCCTTCGGTTGGAGATGGATCACCATATACCATGATCCAATCGGGTCTGCCAGTTGTGCCACTTGCAGGAGTCAGAGATTGAGATGCCCCTCATTTTTTGATGCCCCTTATACTCTGAGATCAGAGGAAAATATCATTTCTTGTATAAAGAGTCTGGAGGATCTCTTTCTACCTTCGTCCGGTGTCCTGACTAGAGATGTGGTGGCTAGCCAGGGACAAACCCCAATGCGGGGAAGCCTTTTGATTAAATATTCTTTTATGTTCAATTGTTCAGTAAAGAGAAATAGTACAAAATCAGAATTCTGTAATTTTATATCAGCAGCAGCAAACCCTAAATCAACAAAGTCAAACTTAGTCAAACGAGATGAATTGACCTCCAATATGCTTTGTCAATTTCTAGGTCAACTAGTCTTCGAACAGCCTGAAGAAGAAGCCCTTAAACATCCCCAAATACATAGTCAAACTGCAGTTGACTGAAGTCAACTTGCTACCCCAAACTAGGGCAGTAAACGCTAGTCAAACCTGAGGTTAGATTGCCTCGATTTTCATGCCAAAATTTGTGGCTTGCCTAGGAGAGGCAAGCACACCAAAACTGCACACTTCTAAGGTCAACGCTTGGTCAATGCTTGTCAAAGAGTCCTTCAGCAACTTCTGCGTCCTCCTTGCCCTATTGCATCCTCCTTTCCACGTGTGAGTTGCTCCTTGTGTAACCAAAGCGAAGGAGAGGGAGAGAAGAAACGAGTGAGATGAGATGATGAGAAAATGAATCAACCTCACTTGTATTTATATGATTCACTGGGCATGTGTGCCACACATTTAACTACTAGCCGACCTTGACAATTTGTCAAGTAAATACAAATAAATTCATATCTCCATAAATACTTGTCGGAATCGGATGACCTTTACATCAATCCTACACCTCTTGACAAGAAGAATCTAGGAAAAATATCAGCTGCCATAAATGGGATGACCTACATGGAGTTTGGCCCTAGCTGCCAATTTTAACAAATAGCAACTTCGATTTTTGCTGAGTAGATTCCTTGGTTTGACGCAGAGGGTTTTGCAGCAGTAGAACCAGCGTCGGGTGGAAGAGAAGGGAAATTCAAGTCTCAAGAGTTCGATGTTTCTAGGCAGATCGATAGTAGTAGTTAGGAAATTTGCGCATTCTAGGAGGTGTTGTGAGTAGTAGATCAACAACTAAGCAGCGGGAAAGACGCAATTTTCGACAGATTCAAAGATGGTCATAACAAGGCTTATAAATCAAGATAGATTGGATGGAGCTTCCAATTTATGACATTTGGAAGGCTAGGATGTCCTTCCTTCTAGAGGAATGTGGCCTAAAAGCCTACATAGATAATATGGTGGCGGTTCCCTAGGATGCAGATCAACCTAAAGAATACAAGAAGTAGACGGCAAGGGCAAAGCGGTTGATCATGGATGGAGTCTGAGACCATATAGTTTCACATCTAGCAGATAAAGGTACAACCAAAGAGATGTGGGTATCTCTCTCCACACTATATCAAGGTACTTCTAAGCAACAAAAGGTGTTCCTGGAAGAAAAGTTGAGATGTAGAAGGGAGAAGGCGTGGATCCCTTCCTCGCAAATATTTAGGAGGTTCGAGATCAACCTGCAACTGTTGGGGCAATGCCTCAACCATTAGAGCTAGTGTGATTGGCACTAAACAATGTCTCGGAGGATTGGCAAGTGTTTGTCCAAAGTATATTGGGTAGAGATATTTTGCCAAGATGGGACAGGATGTGGGCTGATTTGCAGCAGGAGGAGTCGAGGCAAGCTCTGTCAAAGAGCTCCATCAGTGGTAGCAATAGTAGTGGATCAAAGAATGTGAAGGAGGACAATGTGTCCCCTGCATCGAAGGGTCCCAGTCAGGGGCAGGTAGAGCAGAAGAAGAAAAAGAAGAAGAAGAACCTATTTAAGGTCAAGTGCTTCAGGTGTGGCGAGTTTGGCCATTATAGTACCCAGTGTCCTCTCAGGAAGAAGGACAAGCAGGAGAAGGAAGACCACACGACAACACATGTTGAGATAGATAAGTTCTCCTCCAGGTTGGAGGAATATTTTGTAGCGTTCGTAGATATACCTCTAGGAGTGAGGTGGGGTGATTTGGTATTGTAACCCTAGAGAGCTATAGAGATGGGCAGGGTCCTTGAGGAGTATATCTCATGGATCATTACCTAGCTACAAAGGGCCCACAGTATTCAGTAGCAGGATGGATTAGTGGCAATTAATGCAGTCATTACCAGAGTGCCAATTGTAGACTAGTAGCAGTCATATGCCTAAGAGCGCAATGCAGTGTTAACAAGAAAGCAGGTGGCTCAATGCAGAGTTGGAAACATCACAAAGTCTTCAGTGACAGTGAAAATGCTAGTAGTAGTCATAGACTTGGGAGACAGATGCATCATACTGAACACAAATGATTCAGTATTTTGGATGCTTCTCAATTGCAGTAGTTATAAATGCAGCAACAACAAATGAGAGGTCGTTGTAGTGCAGATGCAAAGTTAGCAGTGTCAACAGCAACACAAATGCAACATCAGAGTTGCGCAGTGGTTGGTGGGCAGTATGGCCAGACATCAACAACGTGACAAGAAGTGATACAAAGATAGGGTGTTATGTTAGGATGTGCAACATTAGAGAGAACACAATCGTCACTAAGAGGGAGTGTTAGTTTTTGTAGCATCGGATGTGTTCTAGCCATGAAATTTGGTGGTGAGGATAGAATCAATGAGATCTCCAAAACCCAGAAATAATTTTCGGAAACTTCACCTAGATATGACTTAATTAGATTATTAACCTATTTCTTAATGTTTCCGAAGTCTAAACTTAGGAAAACTAGTTAATTAATTAGAATTAATTAAGTCAAGATGAGAATAGTCTAGAAATGCACATGGATTGATCCATAAATGATGTGAGGCATTGATTAAGATTTAATATTGGTCATTGGAGTCCCAACAGGAAGATATAGAAAGGGATCGATGTGGCAATGGAGAACACACTTGTACAATTCGATTTCTTTGGCACATCGATTTCTAGAGAGCAACAGTAGTTGTTGAAGTGCCAGAGATTGAAGCAAAGTTAGTGAGGGGCAAAGACAGTGGTCCGGAGGAAGTGTTCCAGTTTCGGAGAGGCAGAAACAAGGAGGTTCAGTTATTCCCAGAGAGGCAGTGCAGAGGACTACACAGTTGCTTCAAAAGAGCAACTCGATTTAGCTGGAGGAAAAATCGTTTTTAGTTCCAGAGGTTGAATAGAGTTTCCAAAGTGCCGGAGAAGCGAGTTCCTCAGCAGAGACAGTCCAAAATGACTTCATTAGAGGCAGTTTAGAGGCTAGATGTCATAGGGCTTGCACAAGCACTATGCAGAGGGTCCAGGTGGACGTGTTTTTTGAAGGAAGGTTGTGTTAGGGTTTCTTGTGGAAGAAGGTTAATTCCCTTACATAATTTTTGGCCATATTTTCTTGCTGTTTGGATTGCCAGTTGGGCATCAATAGATTGTACTCAGATTTCATTGCTACATAATATTAAAAACCTCATCTTCTGCACTGGCTTTCCCATGTTGGGTTTTTTCTGGGGGCATTTGTCCAAAAATAACGGTGTCATTTTTGTGTGTGTGTGTCTGCTAGATTTTCTCAGTTTCCAACGCTATTTTCTTTCACAGTTTATTTATGAAAATCACAGTGTGAATTATTTGGTATTTGTCGTAGCAAAGTGCAAATAAATTGTTAAACAAAGTAACAATTAGAAAAATAATTTCCAGTTGTTGTGATAGATGAAATTTTCACAATATTGATGGTGATGCAGATGAAGTTGAGCTCCCTCTTCCTCCCATCCACAATCATAGTTTTAAAAATTGGAATCGGTGACCGGACCGGTCCACCTAATAAACTGGGTTTCAAACAAGAATAGGTCATACCGAGACTAGTTAGATCTCAATGAACCGGTTTTAAGAAAACACATGAAATAATTATTTTTTAATGAAAAATCTATTTGGAAGATTTAAAACCATGATTCCAAACCAATAGACACAAAATATGCAAAGTTTGCTCATATATATACTATGTAAAGGTGAATATATCAAAATAGCACCAAGTGCAATACATATCAGCAACAAAATATATAATCATTGAGGCTCTAAATGGCCTCTAGAGCGCAAAAACAAAGCCTACAAACTATGGGGCCACTGGCCTACTACAAATCTACATATATGATATTAATGATCAACATTATCACTTTAAACTTCTCATGACTCACGAGTCATCATGATCAAACTCAGTTGGTTGAGTCTTGACTACCAAACTTTGCAACTACTTGAGTCACAAACTTTTGAAGGTATTCTGCCCTAATATTCCCTATTACTTCATTTGGTACTCCACATGGATTTACATGGCCTACTATCCTAGCCAATTGTTGCTTGAACCTGTTAATACCCCCTCCAATATATTTTTGGCAATATTTGCAGATCATTTTGCTGTCAATCATATCACAATGATTCCATGCAGTATCCTTGGCTTTCAGAGGCATGATGACTATTATTTAGCCCAAACTCTCTTCTGTTCTACTACTCCAACAAAAACTCAACACTCTCCAAATTCCCAATTAAACTCACACAAACTCCAAATGAGATGTGTGAGACAAATGAGAAGGGTAAGCTCCTTTTAAAGGCTTGGAAAGGGTGTTTTTGGAGGGAAACAACTCTTATTTTCCCTCGAAAACACCCTGAAACCAGTGTTACAGGAGTCTCCGATCACTCGCGAGTACTCACGATTCCAACTCTGATCTTCAACCAAACGAGCCGATTTGAATCTCGGCGAGTCAAACTTGTCTTGACCAAGTTTGAATCATGGTTAACGTGAGTTTGACTCGCGATTTCTGGCGATTTGTAGAAGACTCAACGAGCCACTCAGATTCATAGGTTAAAAGTCCGTATGGTTTTATTTTGTGGTTTCAGTTTCACTTCTTCTTGCCACTTGTCGCGCTTGGAGGTCACTTTATTTTATTCTTGTCGCCCACCTATCCAGAGACGTCGTGGATCAAACGACGCCCGTCACGTTCTTTCTTCACTACGTGCAATTTGGCTTCAATAAACATGAACTCTTTCTCTAATTCATCAAGATCGCAATGGGTTTTGCTGGTCGACTTCATGTATACAATATTAGGTAGACGACTTCATGTATTAGGCAAAAACTTTAGCATTGGTTGGATCGCTCTTCTTACTAGACTACGCTTCTTTCCGGGTTTTCTATGCCTTAGGTCCAACCATGCCACCTTCACCATGCCCAAAGAGTCACCTAAGTGAATTATGGGTCTGCTTATCAAACACGACTTACTTGCCTCGATGCTCATCCAAGAAACTATTGACTTGGTTCAATGGTTGGTATAAGTACATATTTGTGGCTACTCCCCAATGGTCGAGCAATGTTCTTTTCCTTTAAAAATGTCATTTTGAATAAAAGAAACTAGTTACAGTGTGTTAAAGCTCTATATCGTTTTGAATAAAAGCAAATCGTTGCAAAATGTTGGAACTTTACAAGGACTTATCATAATGAAACAATTACTTAAATTCATTTGTTGTCGTTGAGTGTATAAGTGATCTACCAATGGATATAATGCACTACCAATGCAAACTTAACCCAATTTAGAAGTCATGCTACTGTAACCCCAAGTAAGATTTTAGTAAGTCCGTGGTGTTGGTTGACAAAAACTTGGAAGTTGCTCGTATCGTTTGAATCTTTGTACCTGTTTTTAAATGTTTTCCAATAATAAATATATTTTATACTTGAGAAGTATACACTTTGCCTTCATGATTTTTTGGACATCTGTTGATATCATGCATTGTTTGGACATGGCTTTATTGAATATCAATGATTTTTTTTTATTTTTTTATTTTTTTTAATTCAATATATGTGTATATATTTATTTATTGTATCCACTGATTTTTTCCCGATTCTTTCCCAATCCGATTAAAACTCTTCGCTCTTTTGCCTCGCCGATTTATTGCCAATTCCGAGTCTCGTAACATTGCTTGAAACCTTCCTAAAGTGCGTTGTGTGGGTTCTCTGCAGCCTTGGTAGTGAACCATCTGGTTTAAGACAGGGACAGTTTGACCATAAATCGGCTGGTTCCATCCTAAATCGGCCGGTTAGCACGGGTTTATGTGATTCTTGGGTGAGGAGGTGGGTTAAACCCGTTTTTTCTTCTGGTTTGACCCAGTCGGCTAATGAGTCGGCTGGTTTGACTGGTTTCCGATTCAAGCCAATCGGTTTTTAAAACACTGTCCACAACACAGTTTTGCTAAACAAGCATCTACTTCTATTTTTGTTGATTATGATGAAGCTGAGATCCATGTGTATTGGACTTTAGCTCATTTTTTATTCTGGCACATATAGGGTTATATATAAAGACTGATTTTGGATGCATAATTTCATCTATAAGGCTGCATTTGGATTTTTGCATAATGTAATCATTTATGGGAGTTAATATAGCAGTGGGTTTCCTTCTGAAATGCCATTTATGTGTATCATTCTTATTTTGTTGATATATATAATACACACACACACATGGAAGGTACACATTTGAGGGAATTCATGTTTCTAAGCGTTCTGATTTACTACATGAATTTGTCTTGTGAAGTTGCACATTTAATAGGTAATTCCTAATGATAGGGCTGAAGTACTAATTGTGATGACCTATTTGCTTAAAAGGTAATAACAAAAACAAATCTGTTATTAATGTTTTCTCGTGCTTATTTTTTTAATCTTTGTAGCTCTCACAGTTTGGCGGCATCCTATATTTTATGCAGACAGCTTTGAACCTTCAGAAGCCTTTAGGGCTTTCCCAGGAGATAAAAGATTGCAAGAAATTAATAAGGACTCTCATCATAGGTATGAATTTTCTTATGCTTTCACGAGTCTTGATTGGTTTTGAGTGATTATTCCTTGCATAATGGGATCAATTCATGTTTTGCAAATAAGTTACGTCAGAAATTAACAGTAGGATGTTTTGGTATGTCTTCTAGGACACAAGTCTCATCTTCATATGATCATTGTATACATAGCTGTCCTTACATTTTAAAGCAAAGAAGGTCATTAGGCACTTCTGATTAGTGTAAAATTTAAAATACAGTACTATAGAAATGTAGCTCTCAGTGGGAATGTAATTTTATACTATATTTTTGCAGGAATGAAGACATTAGTTTGCAGTATAAGTCATGCCAACACATCAGAAATGCAGGCATCTCAGTCATCAAGTTCTGGTAGTTCACATGGGCTGGAAGGCATGAGAGAAGACGAGGTGTACTGAAAATGAGATGTTATCTAAATTATATGAAATGGTTGAAAATTGTCTAAAAATTAAGCATATGATAAAAATGTACACCTTTTTAACTGGACATATTTATATGGTCAGGTACGGCTTACCTCAGGAGTATTAAAGAATGGAGTGCATTGCCTTTCAATATTCAAAGACAAGGAGGAAGAGAGAGAAATACTTATGAATTTTTCTCAAATTTTCACTGGGATGAAAAATAGAGACCTGATGGATATGTTTGCTATGTGTATGCCATATCTTTTTGAGTGCATGCTTAAAAATGATCAGCTGTTGTCTGTATATTCTAACCTTCTACAGACAGCTCAGGTTGTACGATACATTGCAGATGTGCTTGTAAATTTTCTTGTTCATAGTAAACTGGATACCCTTAAACAACCAGACACACCAGCATCAAAACTAGCCTTGCGTTTGTTCCACCTATTATTTGTTGCTGTTACAAAATTTTCTGGGGATTGTGAGTGTGTATTACAGCCGTATGTATCAACTATAGTGGATACATGTGTGAAGAATGCTAGTGAGATTGAAAAGCCTCATGGATACATGCAACTGCTTCATTCTATGTTTCGTGCTCTTTCAAGAGCGAAGTTTGAATTATTATTCCGGGAGTTTATCCCTACTCTGCATCCTTGCCTTAACCTGTTGTTAACTATGGTGGATGGACCAGTTGGACTTGATATGAAAGACCTTGTGCTTGAGCTTTGTCTGAGGATACCTGCTCACCTGAGTTCATTGCTTTCATATCTCCCATGCCTCATGAAGCCTTTGGTCTTGGCTCTAAAAGGTAGTGATGAACTTATTGGCTTAGGTTTAAGAACCCTTGAATTTTGGATTGACAACCTTAAACCAGAATTTTTGGAGCACAGTATGGGAGATGTCGTTTCAGAAATAAATTTGACTCTATGGTCTCATATCCGACCAAAACCATATCGTTGGGGTGAAAAGGCCTTGCAACTGCTTGGCAAACTAGGTGGTAAAAACAGAAGGTTTCTAAAAGAACCCTTAGCACTTGAGTGCAAAGAGTATCCTGAATATGGTCTACGGATTATATTGACATTTGAGCCACCCACACAACATCTGGTGCCTTTAGATCAGTACATTTATCTGGCTAGAGCAACTGTTATGCAAAATAGATCTGATGTGGATGCATCTCAGAAGAGGCATGCCCTCCAGTTCCTGCGTGTATGCCTGTCATCAGTTCTGAATCTGAAGGGAAATAATCCAGGTGGAGTTATTCCAGGTCTTTTGAGCAGGATGCTGATGTCATCAGTTGATCCATCAAGGCATGGAACTGGAACATCAAATATGAAGGTTCGTTTTTGGTAATGTATGGTAGCTCTTGCTTATAATTTAAGTAGAAAACAGCTTGTTTGAACTTGTTTTAAGACATCTTATATTGTCAAGTGTAAAAAAGATATTCGAATTCCAGTTTTATACATCATAGGGTATGTCATAATAATAGGCATTCATAGTAAGCTTGTTGTTAATAAAATTTAGTTCTCCTGCAGATAAGTCATTTTTCTATAGAAATTTGAGCATGTGCATTTTTGTAAATTTATATTTTGAGTTGTGCCACGATAAGCACCATCTTAATTTTTGTGCCTCATTTTCATTATATGATTCTATGTGTGATTGAATGGATTGTAAAAGTTCCATCCCATTTTGGTATGTTGTAGCTTTATTACATAAATTGAGTTTTTTTATGGTCTCAAACTGTAATAATAATGTCAGCTCCTGCATTATTAGTTCAGAAGAATAATATCGTATTGTGTTTCAACTTACAGGATGACCCAGGGGTCAAGACAAAGACACAGCTCATGGCAGAGCAATCTGTATTTAAAGTTATGTTGATGACTGTAATTGCTGCTAGTGCAGAGCCAGAACTTCAGGATCCTAACGATGAATTTGTCCCGAATATATGCCGGCATTTTTCTATGATATTTCATGTTGATTCATCAACTACTTCCCCATCAGCAACATCTGGTCAACTTGAGGATTTGATGGGAGGAGCCAATGGGGGCTTAAGTTCTACGTCACAGAGTTCATGCCATTCCAATTTGGAAGAGTTAGACCCTTTGATATTCTTAGATGCATTAGTTGATCTTCTTGCAGCTGAAAACAGAGCACATGCCAATGCAGCTTTGATTGCAATGAATATTTTTGTAAAAACACTTATTTTTCTTGCTTGCTCTAAGCATACTGTTGTATTGGCTGAAAGCAGCATTGGCACACCTGGCACTCCTGTGATGGTTACCTGTCCATCAATGAATCCTGTTCTTGCACCACCTCTGGGTGTTCATATACCTGTCTTTGAGCAGCTTCTACCTCGACTTTTACACTGCTGCTATGGAAGCACATGGGAAGCTCGGATGGGTGGGGTCATGGGTCTTGGTGCTCTTGTTGGGAAGTCTACTAGAGAGACTTTATGTCATTTCCAAGTTCAGGCAGTACGCAGTCTAGTATATGTATTGCAGCGACTTCCTCAGCATGCATATAAGGAGCAAGCAGAGACAAGCCATGTACTTACTCATTTGCTGGGGTATGTGAACGATGCAGCTGAGAAAAGCAGTGAACATCACAGACAAAGTTTCCAAGGAGTTGTGGATTTTCTTGCTGCAGAGTTATTCAATCCAAATGCGACACTTACTGTGAGAAAAACTGTAGAGTCATGCCTAGCATTTCTAGCCAGCCGAACAAGCATTGAGGTTTCGGAGTTACTTGAACCTGTGTATCAACCATTGTTGCGGCAGCTTATTATGCATCCTATTCGTAGTAAAGGCATTGAACAACAGGTATATTAGTTAGAATATAGTCGAACACATCTTACACATTTCCTTATTGTTTTCAATAACATTTTTCAGTTGAGGGAACTGCATACTAGACTGAATTACATTTATTATCAAAATGGACTCTACTAGAATTCTCAAGTATTTAAAGATCCTTGAGTTATCTTCAACCCATTTTGAATACAGAATTCTGCTATATTTACATGAATGATAGTGTCACTGCAGGTGGGAACTTTGATGGCTATAAACTATTGCCTGTCGCTTCAGCCTCCACTTCTAAAGATGAGTAAAGAGTTTGTAAGTGTTCTACAAGTAGCATTGCAAATTACCGAGGAAGATGAAAATCCTTCAGCCAGGAAATTTACTATTCCAAATTTGGTCAAGCTTCGAACTGTGTGTATTGAGCTTCTATGCACAGCCATGGCCCAGACTGATTTTCAAATTCCAAATCATACAGAGATGCGAGATCGGATAATTTCTATGCTCTTCAAGTCTCTCAAGTGTGGAAATCCTGAAATTGTGACTGTTGCAAGGGACAGTCTTCATCAGGTCATCTTAATACTTTTTTGTCAATGCTTTTTATTTGGGTTGCTCGAAATGCGTAAAGAGAAAAGTAAATATGCCTATTAAGTGAAAAGCAAATATAAGTATTGCTCTGTATATTTCTATACTAAGGTTGAATTTCTTTTGTCCTGTACAGCTTATGCAGCAACATAATTTGCCAAGAGAGCTCATCTTTTATAATGTTGCGCAATATTTTCTCAAATCAGTCAATACTGGAAACTTCACCTTACCTCTTCTACAAGGCTTAGCTCGATTACTTGAGCTTCGATCTAATTTTTTCAACATTAATTTTGGTGAAAGACTCCTAGAGCACCTAAAAAGGTGGCAGGAAAAAAAGCTTGGTAAGAGACAGAAATTTTGGAATGCTGCTGAGGAACCAATAATTGTTGCAGGTTAGTTATTGTATAAAAAATATTTGTTTATGCAGTTTATGATCCATCTGAAACATGTCTGTGTCTTTACATTAAGTTGTCTAGAGATAATTATATATTCTGTCTTTTTCTTGCAGCAATCATAGATCTTTTCCACCTTATGCCACCTGAAGCAAGAAAGCTCATGGATGATCTTGTGGTACTAACACTAGAATTGGAAGCAGCTCTGCCCCAAGAACAAGTTTATAGCGAACTGAACAGCCCATATCACCTTCCACTTACGAAGTTTTTAAATTGTTATGCATCAGATGCAGTAGATTATTTTCTTGTGCGATTGAATCAGCCAAAACATTTTAGAAGGTAATTTTTATATCAATATGTTGTAAGATTTGTTGATATTGTTCCTATGATGTGACATGAAACCAATATGATTAAGTTCCTTTCTAAGAGGTGTTGTTTCCTTTGGTTTGGAATCAGATTCATGGATATCATCAGGTCAGAGGCAGGACAACCTTTGAGAGAGGAACTTGCTAAGTCATCAGATAAGATAATTGCTAATGCATTTCTGCAGGTGATATGGAAGTCTAATGAGCCGGTTAACTACACTGCAAGGCCATGTGAAGCAAGAAATGAATATGCATTAGCATCATCGAGAACTGATAATTTTGTTGGGATGCAGTCCACAGGAGAAAGTGCAGGCTACATGCCAGATGCCCATTTCCATGGAATTTCACTGGTCTTAGCTTTGGTTAAATTGATTCCAGAATGGCTGTACAATAATCGTCCTGTGTTTGATGCTTTAGTCGTAGTGTGGAAATCAAGCTCCAGACAAACCCACGTACTTAATGAACAAAATCTCAGCTTGGAACAAGTATGTTGTATACATTTTCTTTTAATTGATTTTCAATGTATTCAGTATACATGACATACTTTATTGGTATTGTTGAGTGATATTCATGTTACTAGACAAAGGTAATATTTGCATATCTGGTATTTCATTCTTATTTCCATAGAGTTATGTACTTTACTTTAAATTTACAGTCAAGTTTTATCCCACTGCTGTTACAATGGTATTTAGAGTAGGGAATTTGCTGTTTCAAATTCAGTCAGTGTTGCTGATTTGACATCTATTTCAGACATTACTTCCTTCAGTTTTTCTTTCTTCTATTAAATTAAGATGCCCAGTTTTTAGTTCATACTAATGTTTTGTTTTTAATACAAATGTGCAACTAGTCTTTTAATTAGTTCGACCACAGCAACTGGTGATTTAACATCTATACACAGTCACTAAATTATGGAAAGGAAACATTTAAGCAATTAAATGAAATACAGAAATGAATTTCTGTTATAGCATACATAATTGGCATGATAAATTGGTAGAATATTGACTCCAGGATATCATTAAATGAATATGTATCTACAGCATGATATGAGCTGAAGTTTCACAATCCAGCTATAAGATATTAAGATATGATAATTTTATTAATGTCCACAAGTGAAAAAAATAATAATTTAATGAGACTAGGAAGTCAATCAGTGATATAAACAGTCTTAGTGCAAAAAAAGCTATATAGGCTGAATGGTCATATGCCCATATACCAACAACCTGCACCGACACAAACCCCTCACAATCCTAGGGAGGTCAGTAAATAATATGCTGTAGGAACATGGAAGTGGAAGTTTTCTTCCTTGATGTGAAATGGTGTTAAATTGGCAACTAGGGCCAAACTCCATGTGGGTCAGCTTATTTATGGCAGCTGATATTTTTATTGGATCCCTCTCATCGAGAGGTGTAGGATCGATCTAAAGATCATCCGATTCCGATAAGTATTTATGGAGATATGAATTTATTTTGTTTATGTAATTATTATCAAGCCGACCAGCAACTTGAGTAGGCTAAGAAGCCCAATAGACGTGTCTATTCATCATCCTCATTTTGGTATAAATAGATGAGGATTTGATGTCATTTGCACAACTATTCTTGGGGTGATCTCCTCCTCTCCACATCTTGGGTTTTTGGTGTAGGAGAGAGACATCAAAGGTTATACGCTGGCCTACAAGTAAAGCCCTAAATTACAGTCATGAGAGACATTAAGACGCTCATGAAGGGAGAGGATTCCAGCCACAGTTAAGGGAGATCTTACCTACCCCAAACACAGTGATGAAGGCTTTATATGCAGCCCTAAACTACAACCATGAGAAGCCCTAAACGCTGTAAGGTAAAGACTAATTAATGGCCTGAACCCGCTGTCTATTTCGCAGTCACAAAGAGGCATAGCCGCAGTAGGAAGGAGCCCTACCACAGGTTCTACTACGCAGCTATAGAAGATCTTCATACAGCCCTATATCCGCAGTTGAATACGCTGTACAGAGGAGGGCTAAACACAGTCACAAGAGACCTATTCTATCCGCTGTTGAGGAGCCCTAATCCGCCACACTCAAGAAGATTTATACATAGACCTATATGCTGCCTGAAGAAGCTTCAAACGCTGTCATGAAAAGGTATTAGAGCTACTTTGCTGTAGATGACAGCGTAGCCTATTCAAGGACTGTTTGCAAGGGAAAGGAGCTGCAACATATTACACTGCTGCGTTGATGGTTATTGGAACTAGTTTGGTGGAAGACCGTAAGCCTATCTTGCTACCACACCAACGTCAAAGGGCAGCATGATAAACAACAGTGATAGAATGGCATACCTGTAGCAGCCCTATCACAATGAACAGCAGTGATAGAATGCCATCTGTTAGAACAGCATGATGATGATGATGCACATGGGTATGGGCAGCATGATGATGGATAAGATACATGGAGCATGGGCAACAACATGATGGGCAACACAATGATATATGGGTAGCGTGATTTATGAGATCATGAGACAGAATGATGGTGCAACACAATCAGGGGCAGCAAATGGACGAGATGCAGAACGATGATAGGTGGAGTCACCTTGAGAATCAGTTGAAGCAGAATGTCTTCAACTGATCTCATCATGATACGAAATGATCTATGCTAGATCTAGATAAGTCAAAGTATTGACTTCTGTTGTAAATGTACTCTCTCTTTCTGTGCTGAACTTTGAAGATAAAAGAAGATTTGATCAAAGAGTTTCCCCACACATTGTGGGGTTTGTCCCTGGCTCGCGCCATATCTTGTGTCCTCTTGTCTAGGCTTGTCTTCTGCGTTTTGTATTTATGTTCTATCTGCAGTTTATCGTAATGCTGATGTGATTGCTAACTGTGAAAATTTAAATAAATTGCTCTAGCATAGAACATACCTAAATTTAACATGGTATCAGAGCCGAGGTGAAGACAATGCCCAAGCAGGAGTGAAAGAGCAATCACCAAAGGCAGTTGGGACAAGACAGAAGGATCAATGGGTTCCTCATAATTCATCTAGGGTGAAGTCAAAGTAGAGAATGTTATCAGAATGGCGCAACAGAAGTTTCTAATGGCCCATCTAATGATCCCTTCATTGGGAAGTTCGGATCTAAGGGTGGAAGGAAAGACAGATGCCTTGTTGAAATAAGTTCGGCCGTTATGCGAAGGAGTGTCCGAATGACAAGGACACATCTCTTGATGAAGATAACAATCATTCCTAGGACATCTTCAACGATTAAAGGAATGACTGGTAATGCAGGTCATCAAGGAAATGGTCGACTCTTCCACGAAAGCAAGAAACCCTAAAATCTCTTCTATGTACCTGATCGCAAGAAGAACCCGATGACCATCTTGGAAATGGAAATCTAAGGTTACAGGATGGCACTTATCAATGGAAAGGTACGTGTTTGAAAATATATCTTGTTAAGATGTTTTGAGTTCTGGGTTGTATCAAGTTGCAGGAAGTCCACTGGGGACCATGTCCGTTGACTCAGCATCGGAGGTCTGTGAGTCAGATGGTGACTTGAATGCCTGAATTCAAAAGGGAGCATGCAGGTACTTGTTTGAAATGTACTGAAGGAAAATATTATAAGGGGACCATTCCCCTCATGCAGCAGGTCCACAGGCTTGGGAGAACCCGAGGAGTTTAAGACTCATGATCGAGAATCTCATGTATACAGGTGGAAGAAAGCCCTCTATGGGTTGAAGCAAAACACCTCGGGCATAGTATGAGAGGATTGATAACTGTCTAATGCAGCTGAGACTCACCAGGAGTGAAACTGATCCAAACCATTACTCGAAGGTTGTGGATGATAAACCTCTCATACCGGCACCTATGTCTGATAGGTGCAGACCCTCTCATTTATAGGAGATAGAGGGAGTTGGATTTTGAATGTGGAAAGATAAGCTGCAAGCCTGTGACTACCTCAAGGATCTTAACTTTCAGAAGTTATATGGTAGTGATGTCGGACCTGATTTGGGAAATGCCTCTGAGTTTCATAAACTCATTCCCGTTGATGTTCTTGGAGAACCTCTGTCCGGACATCTGTGTTGCAGTTAACATGATGAGCTCATATTTGGTTGAGCCTCACTGGATTGGTGCCAAGAATCTTTTGAGACATCTTCAGGGCACAATCTCTCATGAATTGAGATACACTGTCGGAAATATGAAACCACAGGATTATTCAGTGGGCAGGCAATGTGGAAGATCACTAGAGCACTTCTCAGTGTTGTTTCTCTTTGGAATCTGCCTCGATATCCTGGATGAGCAAGAAGCAGAAGTCGGTGACTCTGAGCACCACCAAGGCAGAATACATTGCTGCTAGTATGGCCTTCTGTGAGGCAGTTTGGCTGCTGAAGCTCTTCAGTGAGCTGTTTGTACACATGATGAATACCACTGTGATTCTCTGCGACAACCAGAGGTGGGATTTGATTATTGAGGAATCTTGTATCCGTCGATTGCTCCAGCCGATAGACATCATCTGGGATATGGTAAGTTGATGATCTAGGAGGCTCCATCGAACTGTGATGATGTATAGGACAGAGCCCCGAGGAAAGATCAAATTTGTGATTTTCCTGGACGACTTGGAGTCATCGAGAGACCTTTGAGGAAGGGTCCTACATGTTGCATACATTGAGCTCTGGGAGCTCTGGGGGGCTTGTAGTTCTACTGGAGCAACATATGACCACAGGGTGACTCACCCTCCCCTGGTGGTGCGCACTAGAACAAGATGATTTGCTCTCTTGTGGGACAAGATGATTCGCTCTCTTGTGGAATAGGATGATTCGCTCTCCTGTGTAGCAGGATGATTAGTTCTCCTGTGAGGCCTGGATTGATGTGTTCCCCATGGCGGTTGTAGCAGGATTGATGTGTTCTCCTGTGAGGCCTGGATTGATGTGTTCTCCGTGGCGGTTGTAGCAGGATTGATGTGTTCTCCTGTGAGGCCTGGATTGATGTGTTCTCCATGGCGGTTGAAGCAGGATTGATGTGTTCTCCTGTGAGGCCTGGATTGATGTGTTCTCCATGGCGGTTGTAGTAGGATTGATGTGTTCTCCTGTGAGGCCTCGATTGATGTGTTCTCCATGATGGCCTGGATTGATGTGTTCTCCATGGCGATTGTAGCAGGATTGATGTGTTCTCCTGTGAGGACAGGATTGATTAGTTCTCTTGTCGAGGCATCCTACCCATGCAGTCTGGGACTC